>CANUEY010522042.1:0-31194 GCA_948099555.1 Croton setiger
GTCATATTTAAAATATTTTTTTTTCTTCTGTTTTTTTTTTATATATATATATATATATATATATATATATATATATATATATATATATATATATATATATATATATATATATATATAAAAGAAAAGAAACAGAGAAGGAAACAAAGAATACCACTCTGCGCAACTTTCTCAAGTTTGGATCTCTACGCAAGGGTCCAAAACCAAGAATTCTGGGAACTTTTCTCCTCATAAATCGGAAAACATGACGTAAAATATATCCATAGATAGCAGCTCTAATTAAAAACCAAAAATACCATTGTATTTCATCAGTTTTTCTAGACTTAAATTTTTTTTCTGCCTCCGATTGCCATTTCAAGTACCATGTTGCACCAACACTTTGCTCTATTTCTTCTGGCCATGCCATCCCCAACCGTATTCTTACCTATTACAGAACAGCAACTATGAAAGCTATTATGAAAATAAGCATGCAAAATAAATGAGAATAAGCTATCTAAAAGACAAGTCACAAACTCATAGAACAGTTACCGGAAAAGGGATGATGAACTCCACTATAGGAAAGACAATCACCATCATTATGTCATCATTTATATTTGTAACTTTCTCAACCACCCAATCCCTTCCATTTGCAACTATTCTAGTATTCCATATTCCAGTTATGCACTGGCGAGCAAGCTTCGTTACCAAGAAAACTTGTTCACGCAAATTCAATTCTGAGTAAGGAATCCACATCACATGAACGGCAGTTGGAATCCCTTGGGCAAGCATTTTCATATATAATCCATCAAACCCTCCAAACTCTTCATAGAGCATGTCAAGTTCCTGGACCAAAAAATAGAAAAAGGTTAAAAATTGTCAACAATGTTTCACAAGAAGTGATTGACAGATATGACCTTAATGTCAACATAGTAGTCCTTGTCATCGCCCTTTAGTGCAATATACATGACACCCCAATCATGCCTTATTCGAGCATGATCCACCATTTTTTTGGAAACAGCATAAGGAACAGCCTCTGGATCCATTTCCCACCTGTGTTTCTCTTCATTGAACCAAGTCCTTGAGACCACTCTATCTCGATCCAGAAGAATTCTTTCCTACAAGCAAAACTTTATTAAAGTCATAATGTAAATTAAATGAAAGAAATGCATTGAATTTATAAATAATGTAAAAGGGAATGCCTTAAATAGGCCAAACTGAAAAGGTCATGCATATGCCTATCAAGCGACTTTCCACACTGTTCAGATAAAGACCTAACAAAGATCAACTTCTATGGCATGGAAACTTTGGTTTCTATATTTTCAATTAGTAACTGTAAACATCACAGCCTGGGACACTAAATTCCTCAACACCGATATACGGGTATATGGGATATGCAACCATAAATCACATGAACTGGGCATATTCTAAGAGTTAATGTCAACTGTGCTAAACCAACCAAAATAACATCAGGTGAAGGATGAGAAAGATTAATATGATTATAAGTGATAAGTAATAAGGAATGCTTCCATCACTAACAACATAGAAATGGGATAAAGGTTTAAGAACTTAAATCTCATTATTTACAAAATCTCTTAACTTCAAGTTAATTTCTTGTCCAAACTACAAGCATGATCGTTCAGAAATAAAGTAGAAGATCCACCAATCCCTTATCAATGTTGATACCATAACTGTTAAAATGGCAAAGACAGTGTAATCTATTATTATGGTACACATTTCCTCCTACTTTACATCCTTCTGACAGGTAATAACATTTCATGCTATCTCCTCGTATTTCCTACAGGTTTAAAATGGAAACACTACCTGTATTTGAGCCACATACTGTTTGCCAAATTCAGCATCTTCCAACAAATTTCTTTTTAGTTTCAGTTTTGCTTCTTCCCTCCACTTCTTCCAGCCATGGTATAAGTGCACACGAACAGCATCAGGAACCACAACTTCCTTATTTCCAAACATCCACTTCAACTCAACTTCAGGAAAACCCTTCACAACCTCATCTGGTGGTGTTGTTACAACAAAACGCTTTTCATCACCAAACCTTTTCATATTTTTTCTTACACAAGCCTCAAGATCATTCTGCAGCTTCTTTGAATCTTTCATGACTTCGTTTATACGTGAAGCAAAATCCACCAAATCCTGATCAAATAGAGGTCCAATGCCTTCCTCAACTTCCACAAGATTAGGCAGAATCATTTGTTCCAGGAATTTTGTTTGTGCAGTTTCCAGATCTTTCTGAATCTCATATCTGGAAAGCTTGGTAACAGAACTCTTCCGTGGACTGCAAGCACACATATAATCTTATTATGAATTGGCCAGGCACCAAAAACCAAAGAGCACCATAAATTTTGATGCATATATCCAACATAATTTGATAAGCTTCAAATAGGAGCGTTTGAAGGCTCAGAATACAAGGTTATATAAAACATGTAACACATCCATATAAAATGAGAAATAAATTTATGACAGTCCATGTTGAATAAGTGCACAAATTGACACATATGATACATCCATTTAGACCATATAACATCCACAGAATTATGTTTCTTTGGGTACTCTTTCATCTTTCTTCTTGGTGGTCACATTAAGCAACAGTCATTATAAGTAAATGACATTCTCAGCTCTCTAATTCTGTTCATCACAAAGCTAAAATGCCATTAATGTGAATTCACTTGTCATGTTTCATAAAGAAAACCCAATAAATGGAACAAAAACAAATTAACATCACAATGATATGAAGCTTAAGCAGCTTAAACCACTGAATTCACATAAATTATAAATAACATGAATCCTTATTTACCTTGATTGTAGAATAAAAATTCTTTGAGTATAAAACCAAAGAGCATCCATTTAAGAAATTACCTTTCGATACTCTTCAGCTTCATTTCCCGGCTAAACCCCTTCACCAACTCCTCACACTCCCTCGCAATGAAGGAAAGCTCCCTTGTCCCAACACTCATGGCCATTGTCTCCCTCCGTAAAATTACATCCCCAATCTCCACAACCTTATCCCAAACCACGTCATACTCCTCTTCCAACACTCTCAGTCTATCCTCCAACTCCTCCATCCTCTCTTTCTCGGCACCTTTTCCCAAATTCTCATACTCTCTTGTAACCTTCAAGGACTCATCTATAATATCGTCCGCACGTTTCTCAAAACTGATCTTTTCTCTTCTCAGTTGTCTCACTTCAGTATGAAGCCCGTCCATTATCTTCCCTTGCAGAGCTTCTTTCTTTAGTTTTATAGCCTTTAACGCCAATTCTACCTCTTCCAAACCCCCATTTTCCTTTCTAGCATCCTCTATACACCTCAACAACAATGAAACTTCTTTTAATAAACTTTTAGTATAATTAGAATACTCGTGACCATTTGAATACGATCCTTCTTTCAATTCTTTCTCATCCTTTTTCACTGTAACTTCCCTAGCAACCGACGCAACAGCTGCTTGAGCTGGCAATGCTCTAAATGAGCAAAACCCAATAGATATACAAAACAATGCATACATTATTGGCCTTCTAATGCGTCCGGCCAAGCTATTTTCCCGTCTAGTAAGGTATCCAACTGAAATAGACGGTAGCTTTTCTTCCTCTGGACTTGAGGGTAGCTCTAGAGTCGGTTGTTGGCAATGCTTGTAGCATTTTGAAGCTTCTAGAAAGCTGGAACTGCGAAAATTATGCAGAAAAGGGGGAGTCTTATGGAATTGGGGATTAAGTTTAGTGATTTTGATTTTATGTCTAGTCGGCGAAGAAGGGATTTTGAAGGGTCGATAGAAATTAGAGAAAGAAGGAGAATAAATGGAAGCCATACGAGATTACATAGAAGTTGTTGATAGGAAACAGAGTGGATTTTCAGTACTCTTCAGTCTTCATTTTCAGGTATGCAATAGGAAGTGGGCGGAGCATGATAGATAGGAGTGAAGGTGATCCGGTTCACAACCGGCCGGGTTTTCCTCGAATCTCAAACCAGAGTTATCCAAACGACACCGTATTCAAATTTCGACGGAACGATAGTTAAATTTTTGAAAAATTATAATATTGTCCTGATGTTTATGGAACTATACCGTTTTATCCATTTAGTTTCAAAAATATATATTTTTTTTTATGTTTATAGTATTTCAGATCAATTCGTTTTTTTTAAAGTTAATTATTTGGGTAATTAATCTTATTAATCTATGGAATATTGCTTATTTTATAAAATAGGTGTGTACCAGGCACGTTATTATATTATTATATGAATGAAATTTTATTTTTACTCACAAATAAATTGTAAATATTTATATCTAATTATTTATATAGAGTATGATTTTTATTCAACTCTTATTTTTGAAATAGAGATTAATTGATATTATTAATTTTTATATTAATTTCATTTAATTTTTTAAATAAAGATAGTTAATAAATGTTTTTCCATTTTGTGGCCTAAAACAATTAATATTATTGACATAAGTCTTCGATTTTTAATTAATAATATTAATATTTAAGTCATTCTCAAATTAAACAAAAAAAAAATTTCGATTTGTCAGTATATATTATTCAATTTATTTTACCATATTAATAAGGACTAATTTTCTTTATGCAGAAAAATATAATTAATGAATACATAATATTTATATATATTATACTATACAATATTTACAATAAGACTGGAAAATTTTTTATCTTTGTTGATACACTATTAATGTTCTCTTATTATGGTTCTAATTTAATAGAGAAGGAAAATTTACCCTTCATAGAAGCTACCAAACCATCACAAAACATATTTTGCAAATTTTACCCAAACAATATGAAATCAAACCATTAATTTTAATTTATATTAACATACTAGAAGATAATTTTAATACTGTATTCTATTAATGAAAGTATTGTATTCCATTCTTTTTTTATTACAATAATTAATATTATTATATAGTTATAATAGTTTTATTTTAATTTTTCAAATAATAAATATGAAAGTTTATGGATTACATACATTCATATATATTGATAGAATCACAATTTTATAATAAAAAATAAAAAATTTAAAATGATGGTTAAAAAATTAGTTCATACTTTACAAATAATAAATACATTCATTCATTAAAATAATTAAATTAATTATAATGAATGACATTCAACTATTAAAATAATTATAATTATTCTTTTAGATATATCTCTTATGTTTACCCATTTGTATTTGTTGTGAATTCAACACATGTACTGTTAGTTAATTTCTTCTAATTTCTAATAAAATTAACTTTATAAAAAAAAATAACTGATAAAATATTAATTCTATATAAGAAAAGATAAGATTATATTCAAATTCTAAGTATTGGGCAAGGATAATGGGAAGAGAGAGTGTTATGGAATTAAATTATTTTGACAGCTTTACCACGTTTTTATATGACGTTTTAAGTTTAATTAAGGATAAAATTTTGAATATTATGTTATTGATTAATTTTGTTATATTTATATGAGCCCTAGTTTTATGATTATATAAATTTAAATTGAGTTTTTGGGATCATATTCTCTGACACGCGGAAAGTAGTTACATTTTTAAGCTTTTGTTTCTGTTTTCTTCATAGTCATTAGAGGCTAAACTATTTATTTTAGCTAATAGTTATTTCGAAGTGGATCTTTTTCATGTTCGTGAGATCTTAATGCTATTTATTTATGTTTTTTAATTTCTATTGCATTCATACTTTTATTATAACTTATTGGAAAACTTCATCTTTAATGTATTTTGTTGGTTATTCGATTTGATCAATTGATGAACTAATGTAATGCATATAGCTAATCAATGAGATTAAATCCGTAATTGTTTAGTTAAATTAATGCAAATTCCGATTGATATAATTTTATTGTATAAAAGCTTTTGGGTTAAATTAAGTAATTGTATAATCTAATCTAAATGATCTCGCTTGTATTTTTGTTGATTAGGGCAATATCTTTTTGGCATTCATTACAATTGATAAATTAAATATTTTATCATACTGACTTAGACTTATTTGTTGGTTAGATATTATTATTATATCATATCTTAATAATCTATTAATAAAAAAAATTGGTTGGAAAACGTTTTATTAACTATAACTTATTTGAGATTTGAAATTATTAAGGTATTAAGCATAAGAATTACACTTTTGATTGTATTTATTTTCATCACTTTTTATTTTATTTTTTTTCTGCGTTTTTTAATTTTATTTATTTTTGTCTAAATTCAAAATTCTTATTTTAAACTTTTTTTATTTTAATACTTGAAAAATAAGTTTGATCAGCTTTTGTGATATGGACCTTACTCATAACTATTTATTACTATATTTAAATAGTTATTTTATTTTTTTTAACACCTATCAAAATGAAATAGTGTAATTTAGAAATTAAATATATAAAATTATATATTTTAACCAACTTAAGGACAGATTTATATTTTCTCCCTTATCGTGTATAACACCGATAAAATTAGAAATTCAAATGGAGGAACTAACAGTGGTGAGTGGAAGAAAAGGACAACAATCATTTAATTCAATTTACTATCCAACCAATTGATATGAATTTGTTAAATGTTATGTAATGAGTTTTAAAATTAAATACAATAGTTAATAATTTTTAAAAATTGTCTATATATTATAAATTTTACGATATAAAATAATTAAATATTTATTTAAATTTTTAACATCAAAGTAGTGTAAATGATTTTGAATATCATTACAGACTATCTACAACAATATATCATTTTTGTTGTTTATTTATTTATTTTATAAGATGAAGAAGAAATGTAGTAATAATTATGCTGAAGTATATGTTTATTTTTGGGTTTGGAAATTTGAATTTAAACATATTCTTCACAATTTTAAAAAGTACAGGAATAAACAGGCGGGCAAAATTCCCGGGGAAGCAACTTTCCGGCGCGGCCTTTCTGCATCATCAGTGGGTCCCATCATGCGTGCACATCTACACCTCTAACTTAAAATTTCAAAAAACTCCTTCGTAATAATCAAAATAACGAAAAAACCCAACTAAAAATTAACCTAATAACCCAATATATTACTCCATCGTTAACTTTTGTTCTTTCTAATAAATTCCCCAAAATATCAGAAAGATTTTCTTTTACTCCCTCTGTTAGAACCCAAACTAGATTCCTCCCTCTTCTTCCCTAATTTCCCAACGGTGAGTCACCTACTCTCTACTCGCTCTTCTAATACTTATTCACCAGTTTCAATGTCGTTCGGAATTTCAAGCGTCATTTAGAAATTGTTTAGCCGAACTGCAGTGAGTCAAAATTTATTGAATCGGTTGATTCTTTTGGTGGTTTCGCTTTGATGTGTTCGATTCATGCTTTCAAACTTATTTTACTGCTCATTGATGAGAGATATGGAAATGGAAAGTGGGATAGATTTTTTGTTTAAGTTATATTTTACTGTTCTACTTCTATAGAGCGGAATAAAGCATGTTTTTATTTTGGGAACTTTAATTTAAATTGTGGGCTACATCTTTTGATTTGATTTTGTTTGTTTTTGTAAATGTGTAATACAATGTTGATTGGATTGTTGTGTGCTTGTGGTAGTGTCTGTGTTGTTAATCAATTAGTTTGGCTGTAAAAGAACTGTGTTAGCATTTACGGGAGAGATAGATAGATGTGAAATTAGTTTTCTTTTTTCAGTTTTTTTTTTTTTTTGTTCTCTATTTGGTTTTGCAGTGTGTTTGAATTTCGCTTTGCTTTTCTTTTCATCTCCTTTCCATTTTTGGTTTATGGGGTTAATTTTTTTTTTTCCTTTTCTCGTTTGATACCATGGAATTTTATGCCTGGTTGAGTGTAATTATGCGTTTATGGAAATGTGATTGGTTTTAGCCATTTGTTATTTGAACATGGATTACAATAGCGTAGAATGCATTGTTCTCCGTTAATTAATTTTTCTGTATATCTAAATTGCAGTTCGAGAAATGTATCTTGATTGTGCTGTTTAATAAGAATTCAAAGCATCATATTTCTTTTGATGAACATGGAATGAGGAAGAGAGAAATAGTGCTGACCTCTCTTATGGCCATTTTTTTAGTTTCAAATACCTTGCCTCAATGTGGATGAAAATAGTGCAGCAGAAGTACTTATGTATATATGTTAAAACCTCTTCTTCCATTTTCCATGTAGCAGATTGACAAGAGTTTAGGAAGCTGGTTACTGTTGCTGGTTCTTAGATCCTAGACCACCCTTAGTTCCTTCTTTAATATCCTCAAAAGTTCTGACATTGCCCTTATCTGATGTTACTGCAGTTTCCTTGTAATTTTACTTTCGCAAATACAATGGAAAGTAATTTTTTTTAACTCTTGAGTGGTTCTATCAAATGTTGGAAAATAGCATGGTTTGGGAAATTGAGACGTTTTATAAATACTATTGTCTAATGGGAATGGCTGTTCACAAGTTATTTGTCGAGTTTGCTATTGTACTCAAACTAATATCACTTTATATGTTCTTTTATTGCTTTGATTTCCAATGTTTCCTGATTTATTTTTGTAGTTTTCAATTTTTTTTCCTCCCAAAAGGAGCTCGTTAGACAATATTATCTTTGTTTGTGTAATAATATGATAAATTTAATTTTGAAGCTACTATTTTGGAGGGTAATGAACATCTAATGTGGCTCGAAGAAGATGGAAGAAAAACATGAGGTAGATGAAGATGTTAGAAGCATGTCCGGTGATTCTTTTATTGTTAACTCTGATGATGATGAGCCGTCTGTGTCTGGACAAGATGATGGAATACATCTAGATGATGATGAACCGTCTGTTTCTGGACATGATGATGGAATACATCTTGATGTAAGGATTAAAGATTTATTCTCTGTTTCTTTTTCTTTACCTTCTCCGTCCCGTTCATAGGGTAACAAATATAGTATTAAACATACTATTGGGAACATTGCCTCCAATTCATATTATCTATCTGTTACAGAAGTTTAAACTATTTGATGGAGCCAAGCCACAATTAATACTGGCTTTGTTTTGTTGGAGTCATTGTCAACAAATATGGAATTACTTTATGATCTTCGTACTTAATTTAGAAAACGTTTTTAGCTTGAAAAATTGGCTTATACACTGAAGAACAATATCCATAATAAAAATAATTACTAGAAAAACACAAGCTCAAGCTAGTAATTATACACTGAAGTCAATAATAAAGATCTTTACCATTGATTTGTATTATTAATCACTACTCATGTATGCTAAAGTTTTGTGGACCTTGATTTGAGTCAATTTTTTCCTTATTTTCATTTTACAGGAACCTTTAACTGAGCAAGAAATAGATGAGCTAGTTGCTGAGTTCTTGGAAGTTGAGAGCAAGGTATCATGTTTTGACTTGTTTCCAAAATTCTATTTTGTTAATTTGTTTTAGAAGGTTTGCTGATGCTCTTTTAGGCTGCAGAGGCTCAAGAAGCACTTGAGCAGGAATCTCTTTCCAAAGTGGAGAATGATGTGAGGGAGGAGTTGGCACAAACTCTTGATGGCGACGATGTTAGTTATTTTTGCCATTGTTTATCTTTCTTTTGATTCTATGAATTTTCCTATTGCTCATCAACTTCTATTGTGCTCAATTTTAGCTGGAGGCGGCTGTGAAAAATGAGATGACTACTTTTAAGGAGGAGTGGGAAACTGTGCTGGATGAGCTTGAGACTGAAAGTGCTCATTTGTTGGTTTGCTTCTTCCTTCAATTTGAGTAAAATCTTTGGTTCTTATTGTAAATTTATCTGCCTTTATGTATCCTAAGGCTATATTGGTCATTTTTGCTCCCTCTCTGTGTTGTTTAAGTGAATTCTTCATTTGATGCATACTTAAGTTATTGGTTATTTTTCCAACCTTCCATAATCTCATTCTCAACTTTATTCTCAATTTTAAATAACAATGACCTTTTTTTTTGTCTATTCATCATCTATCTCATTTTTATGATTTGATTGTTTTCATAGGGTCAATATAATGATAACACCCCCACCCTACAAAAAAAAAAAAAGACTTCCATTTACAATTCTCTTTTAACAGGAACAACTTGATGGGGTTGGCATTGAGCTACCAAGCCTGTATAAATTGATTGAAAATCAGGCTCCAAATTACTGTCACACTGAAGCTTGGAAAAGAAGGGCACATTGGGTAGGGTCTCAGGTGACCAGTGAAATCACAGAGGTTGTAGCTGATGCTGAGAAGTATCTCCAAAGCAACAGGCCTGTAAGAAGGTATATTTCTTCTCATTTTACATGGTGAATTCCGCTGTCTTTGGAGCTCATGAATGGATTTGTGATTCGTGTTGTGAGTCTAGACGGCATGGAAAACTATTGGAGGAGGGTGCTAGTGGATTTTTGGAGAAAAAACTTTCAACAGAAGGAAGCAAGAGGGATGAAGCTGACAATGGAGATGTTAATTGGGATTCTCTGAATAAACTATTCTCAGGTGGTCCCAGTAAGGCTGATGCTTCATTTGGTAGCAAGCATTGGGCTTCTGTCTACCTAGCCAACACCCCCCAAGAAGCTGCAGAGATGGGGCTTAAATTTCCTGGTGTTAACGAGGTCAAATATTTGATTTTGATGCTTAATTAGAAACTTGTTGCATTTTGATTCCTGTCCTTTAAGATATGTAAAGTTGACACAAATGATAACATATTATATCCATTGACCAAGCCTCTCTCACGGGTCAAGCATGATTAGCACACTAGATCTATGAGTATTAAATATTTGTAGTCCTAGTACAAGTGGGAGATTGTTAGTGTTTTTGTTCTAGGTCATTTAGTTGGACTTTTATATTATTCATTTTTATTAACAATAAAGAGGTTTTATTATCATTATTTTTTGCATGTTATACATTAATGATATATATATATCCTTGATTTATTATTGTTATAGAGATAATAATAATTTATAACTAGTATGAATATTGATTCGGTAATTATAAGATGATTATGTGTATGGTGATACAAATCAATTTCATAGATACTTGTTAGAGAACAGAGTATTAGATAGATCCATCTTGAGATCACTACATAGGTTAGTGCCATAAGTGAATCTCATGATAGTTATGAATTAATCTTTTGACTTAAGATTGTCATAATTTTCAACATGAGAATTGTTATGTTTTGATATAATCAAACATTATTCGGAACTGGATAATCATAAAGGTTATGATCAAACATGATAGAAATTACATAGAGGTTATTGAGCAATCAAAGTAGAATTTGTCCATCTTTTTTAGAGAGATTTCTACTGGGCTCCTTGATGAGTGAGACTGTGAAATGCATGACCTGCTTAAATGAATTGATAGTATGATCAATCTCATTTGTTTTATTAGTTTACTTGGAGAATCGAGTAATCATAAGTTTGGACAATATAAGCATGAGACTGAACATGACTTATGTTCAAATTAGATATCGTATGACAAATGGATTAATGCATGTACTATTATTAGGCTTAATTGGACAAACCAACCTTATATTAATTGGTTAGTCATAATGTCTTGTTAGAGGCTAATTATGATTTGTAGGCTTGATAGATATTGAACCTACTGCCAATTAATATGAGTCTATGGGGTTACACACAAGAATGAGTTTAGGCTGAAAATAATATTAATATTAGATATTGTTATTATTATTTTCACAATTATTATAATTATTAATATTAGATAATATTAATATTAATAATAAATGGAATCCATATTAGATATAGATTGTAATTATTAATATTAGATAATACCTAACTATACAGCAACCTCTTTTGTATTGTCAAGGCATTAATTGTGTCTTAGTCTCTTAGATGTATACTTCTTTGTACTTGTTAGAAAGCAATTTTGCTTTTTTGGGCTTCTATTATTACAATAGTTTCCTTTTTCATTCATGGGAAGTCTGGACATAGAAGTAACATCCAAAATAAACATGTCTTCACAAAGAATTTTTGCATATGAAGGATGAATATTCCATTTCTTTTTCTTTGCATGTCAACTTATCTCATATTTTTTGCACCTGGGAGGGAGCACTTCTGTCAATTTAAAATTATGGAATTAAAAATTTCTTCTTAACTTCGGTGCTATATTTTTATTTTTACAAACTTTTCGCTTTTGTTATTAGTTGGCTTTCTTTAAGCTTAGCTGATGCAGTTGGTAATGTTTCTTTCACATTATATTGCATCTCAAATTGATCAAGCATGCAATTTCAGAAGGATAATTAATGAAGCTGACAGATTTTGAAATGATAGTGTTTTAGTTGCTTTCTTGTCCCTTTTCTAATTTTTTGATTTGTGTTCTTTGTCAGGTTGAGGAGATTGAAGACATTGATGGGAGTTCTAGTGATCCATTTGTAGCTGTTGCCATAGAAAATGAGAAGGAACTGCTACTTTCAGAAGAACAAAGAAAAAATTATAGAAAGGTTTGTTGATGTTGTTGGGCTCCATTTTTACACCAATCATTCTTTTACTTATGATTTCAGATAATGAATCAATGGTATTTCTCTTATGTGGATCCATCTTCCAGCTAACTAGGGTTTATTTCAAACCATAATTATAAAGGAATTGGTGATATTTTTTTGGTATGCATCTGTTCATAAAAAGTTCATTTACAAGAAGTATCATGTCAGTTAAAATTATAATGTTGTCTAGTTGCAATAGTGAATTTTAAAGAGGCTATAGAGCTTTTTGGTGTATAGGAATGGAGTATAATATAACCTATTGTGTGTGGGATTGAATGTTCTTTTGTCTTGGAATTGCTAGGTATGCACTTCATGTTGCTTCCAGCTAGAGAGCCCTTCTGTCTGGACCATCATTTAGTTACTTGTCACTCTTCTGGAATTATTTTTCGTACTAATGTGTATTTTTCTTCTTTTAAGCTGTTTGCGTGATAGCATTTAAGTTTATAAACAAGCAAAGGATTAATACAGCCTCATGTTCATTGTAGTCCATGACTTCAAACCCTTTCCTCTTGCAAGTGTAACATTTTATAGAGCAGTGACGAGTTCAAAGTCTATTTTCTTACGTTTCTAGGATATGCCAGTCTTTTAACTTTTAAGTTTATATTTTCTGGTTAGGGCAATTATACCTTTACTTTCTACTAAGTATCTTTTGTGGCAATGTCAATCGAATTTGTCATCTGTCTTTCTTCCTCTCCTTGTGATCTGGCTAAACTGTCTTTCCTGTTTCACCCTTGGCCTCATCATCTTGTATTCTACTTCATGTTTCTGAACGTGTTCACTGGATGCATTATTGAATGTTGAGATGTATTGGGACTTCATGTGACTTATATTTTGTCGGTTTATTATAGTGATTGCCAAGTTTTCTTTTTATTGTATGCGCAGACAATATCTGAATTTGTATGGTTCTTATCTTTGTACATTCAAAGGTGAAAGAGGAAGATGATGCGAGAATTGATAAAAAACTTCAACTTCATTTGAAGCAGAGGAGGCGTCGTAAGAGATCTAAGCAGGTATTGATTGTGAGCACTTTGGTTTTATTCTTTGTTTTAGTTTACTTTACGGGTTTAATTTTTTTTACATTATGTACCCTAATTTGTAGAATTTGATAGAAGAATCTAAACTATGCCACATATGATTATTATATGTTTGCGCACTTGTGGTTGATTGAATCCTAGAGTTGTTCTTTTATTTTCTACCTTTCAATGAATTTAAATAAATCTGGGTGCTGTCTTATCAAGAGGATTATAATTTGGAATGGTTCCATATCCAACCTTTTCAATTCAAATAGGTGCTGTTATTATGAGTGTTTATGGTTCAGAATGTGCTTTTAGCACTGTGAAATTGGACATCTTTTTTCAGATTGTTTTGTGTTTCTCTTACACACACATTCACCTACAGGATACCGTTGATTGAGCTTTCATATTGAATTACTGAATTAGATGCTGTTAATGAAAGAATTAAACTCTGTTGATCAGGTAATGGAAGGTAAAGTAGATGAGCTTGAACAAGGAGAAAATTTATTGGGCAATTTTGAAAATGAGAAGAAAGATGTGTCTGAGAGTTCTGAACCAGGTGTTGCTGAACCCAGAGGGTCCAAGCGTACAAATGAGAATGAGGAACGAAAAATTGATGCTAAAAGGATTTGCCCTGTTATGATAGACAGTGATGATGAAGATGTTGGGATGGATAAATCAGTTTCCACTGCCTCTAAATTGAAGAATGAGTCATCTTTGCCAGAAAACAATGGGGACTTTGGCGCTGATCGACATTCTTCACAGGATGTGAAAGAGGAGTTTCATTGTACTGCCTGCAATAAAATTGTTATAGATGTTCATTCACATCCGCTTCTGAATGTAATCATTTGCAAAGACTGCAAATGCTTAATGGATGAGAAGATGCATGTGGAGGTATGGATTTTAATGTTAATTGTATATATTGTTGTAATTAAGTTAATTTACACTGGCAATGGTAACTTGTGATTATTAGTAACTGTACATGCATGCATAAATTTGTATTGGTGTGTTTTAGTGTTGATAATGTTGTTATCACTAGTTGAATTTTGCTTGGCACTTTTTCCTATGTGAATTTTCTTTTTTTTTCCCAATTCATCTCTTGAGTAAGTTTATTGAATGACCTACAACAACCTTAATGGAAAAATTACACTTGCCTTTGCAACTAAAAAAGATACTAAATTTGATGCAGGGAAAGGATTTAAGGTTAGGAAAATCTCAAAAAATAGGCTAGAATAGAAAGATTGAGAGAAACAAATAGGGTTAACCACGAAAATTCAGAACTTCTGAATTATTCTTATAGAATAATTATATAAAACTGATTACAGCATCCTACGGGGATTCTATTTATAATGATCGTAACCTATACTTGCCCTAATTAAAATATTACTAAATAGGATTCCTAATTAAAAACTAATAAAAAGTCCTAAGTATATAAGAAAACAGAAAATAATTGGGAAACTTCCTAAACAACTAAAGAAATCCTAAAACAATAGAACTCATAGAAAAATCAGCTTCATACTCCAGCATCAAAATGCCAAGTTTAACAATAGTTTGTGGATGGATAAAGCTCAAAGTGAGGTTCATGGTAATACTAGTGTTTAAAACAGTGAGACACAGACAAAAGAGGAAGGGGGTGTTCTATTTCTACTCATAGCATATTGTGAGATATTGCCCTTTTCTTTTCTAACTTTAGGGAATGTAATGTTCATGAATAGTACTTTTTATTTGCTAAGGTTCTGAACGAATTTTAGGACATTACTGCATTTTTTTGAACCAGACAGTTAGGAGAATAATCTGTAGCATTTAGATTGTTGCAGCAGTAGCTATTTTTGTTATTATGTTGCTAAAGTTTCTTGTCCTTCTAAATGTCCTACAAGATTCCATTATTGTGGATTACTTGGTAAATTGTCTATGTCCTACAAGATTCCATTATTGTGGATTACTTGGTAAATTGTCTCTAAATAATGGTTCTCTTTTAATTTATTTGGGGTTTTGTTGATGTATATTGTCGTTGCAGAGTTCAGAGTGCTTAGAATGCTACTGTGGATGGTGTGGACAGAGTAATGACTTGGTAAGCTGCACATCATGCAAAATGTTTTTCTGCGCCAGTTGTATAAAAAGGAATGTTGGTGAAGACTGCTTGTCTATGGCACAAGCTTCTGGCTGGCAATGTGTCTGTTGCTTGCCAGACCAACTACAACAATTAGCACTTGAATTAGAGAAAGCAATGGGCTCTGGAGATCTAACAGTTACAAGCTCTGATAGTGAATCAGAGAGCTCCGATGCAGATATAAACCGTGCTGCAATCAGGTACATCATGTGAACTTATTCTTCATATGGTTAATGTCTGTATTTTGTTGTTTCTTAAGGTATACCATTTACAATTTTCAAATCTCATCATTTTTGTATTAGCTCTAAGAGGAGGAGGAAGAAGAAGATCCGGAGGATACTTGATGATGCTGAATTAGGAGAAGAGACCCAAAGGAAAATTGCGATTGAAAAGGTGCCTTGTGTTTGATGTTATATTCAGTCAAATATGGGATTTAATTGTAAGCTCTAAGTATCAAATTTTTGCAATACTATCTAGGAGCGGCAAGAGCGTCTCAAGTCACTGAAGGTTCAGTTTACTGACAAATCCAAGGTGGTGAACTCTGCAAGCTGCAATGGGAACTTGCCTGAAGGGGCTACTGTTGAGGTGCTCGGTGATGCTGCCACAGGTTATATAGTGAATGTTGTGAGAGAAAAAGGTGAAGAGGCTGTAAGGATTCCTCCAAGCATATCAGCTAAATTGAAAGTCCATCAGGTTTTATTTCTATTCTTGCAGAGTACTTCACAGCAGTAGTTTTGTGGCTTTGCATTTATTTATGTTTCACTTGTGATATTTCCTTGAACCCTGACGGTAATGATGTTGCTTCATTCTTCCTAACACCCAATTTACAATTTGAATTTTGGTTACAAGTTAGAATTACTTGGTTCTTGATGTTTCAGAAATTGAAACATTTAGCACAATTGCTATTTGAATTAAAGGACTTAGGTGTAAGTGTAGGAAGTGAATACATTATGGGGGTTTATTATTGATACCTAGTGCCTGTTACTGATGCTGGTCTTAGGTCATTGCTGTCATTTTGTCAAAGGTGTTATGTTATTTTTCTAAAGTTGCTTTGAAATTGCAGGTGGCAGGGATAAGATTTTTGTGGGAGAATATAGTTCAGTCAGTTGGGAAAGCGAAATCTGGAGATAGAGGTCTCGGTTGCATTTTAGCTCATACAATGGGCCTGGGTAAAACTTTTCAGGTATTAAGTTCAGCTTCTGTCTTTGTTTTTGGTTAGTAATTGGCTGCTCAATTGCAGGAAAAGAAGATCCTAAGCTATATAGATAAAATAGAAGAAAAAAGTAATAGTAATATTTGTGAAAAGGTCAGCTTGGACAATTGCATTTACAACTCCAAAAATAAATCAGCTCATATGGCTATAATTAAGCAAAAATATTGCTGTCATATTTAGCATATTTTCCAGAGATCAGCAGTTATCTCAACAAACAATAATTTGTGCCATTCTGCTAAATTAGAAGCTCTTGTATCACTAAAAGTATATTGGAGTAGAAAGACAAATGAAGATGCAATGACAGTAGGGGTAAGATTTTATATAGAGGCAACTAGAAGCACTGAATGTTAAAGAAATAACCAAGCATCAGGAATACTGACTTTTCTCTTGGACAAGCATGGCTGTGCTTCCAATTTTCTGGCAGTTGAGATAATACCGGATGCTTTCTTAATCTTCCAGTAATTGTATTTCTGTTGTTTTGTTCATAATTTCAATGCTATTAGTGTAGGGAATGAACTGTGCTCCTTGTGCTTTCTTATTGCAAATTAGTTATTGGTTGAAATTTGCAGTTTTCCTGATTTTCCTTTTCTGTTTGCAGGTCATAGCTTTCCTGTATACTGCCATGAGAACTGTTGATTTGGGATTAAGAACAGCTCTTATTGTTACTCCCGTGAATGTGCTTCACAATTGGCGGCAGGAGTTCATGAAGTGGAGGCCTTCAGAAGTGAAACCCCTCCGTGTATTTATGCTGGAAGATGTTCCAAGGTTTAATCATATACTGCTTTTTCTCTTCCTTTTTGGCTATATGAAGAAAATTAAGTTTTATGCTGATGTTTGTTGGCATTAGGGAGAGAAGAGTGGAATTGTTTGCAAAATGGAGAGCTAAGGGTGGTGTTTTTCTGATCAGCTACACTGCTTTCCGGAACTTATCTTTTGGAAAGCATGTCAAGGATCGAAACCTTGCTAGGGAACTTTGTTATGCTTTGCAGGTAATTGTGATATTCCATGAAAGTTAGTGCTCGTAGCTACGTTGATTAAGTATTTTATTGAGGTTATGTACTGATTGTGTTTATTTGGTATAAAATTTACCGAGTTTCAGAGCCTTTCTTTGCAAACATGAAAGCAGTTCATTCTGCGGTGGGGGTTCAAAACACTGTACACATGCATATACAGCTGTTGCATTTTTGCCTTGATAACTATTTCCTATATGAAAACAATTGTAGTATATATTCGTTCTTTTTGCCTCAGTACTAGCAATTGACTTTCTTCTGATAAGCGGAAAAAGTAAAAGATTGTTGAATCTCTACTTTGGATCTACTTGTAGAATCTACTTGTAGAATCTAAGGAGCATTAACACTTCCTCTCTTCGTCCCTTCTACAGTCAACAAACATTCTTTTTTTTTTTTGTTCAGAATGTGCTTGCTAGACAAAACTTTGTGTTGTGAACTGTGTTGGATTCTATTTGAATTTCATCATTTCGTTGTTCATAGCTAGATCTTTTCCGTTAACCCCCTTTTTGTTTTAATAAAATAAAATAAAATTATGGGAGAGAAAAAACATTGTTATAGAAAGGACAAGGAATCATCATACTATAATTAAGACATGAGTATAAAGAGAAAACTAGAATAGTGAAGTTCATCCTTCATGCTTAAATGCATAAATATTTAAACACACTCCTCGACAGCCCTCAACATGTAAGTTTATGTCCTCTAGATTTGTTGAAAGGGTAACATATGATATTTAGATGTATGTTGAGTTCAGCTCACAACTGTTCCAGAACCCATACCTGAACCTACTTCTCTGTCAGCCCTCAACATGTAAGCCCTCAAAACTGTTGTTTTGTTTCCTCTAGATTTGTCAAAAAGGGTAACTTATGATACATAGATGTATGTTCAGCTCACAACTGTTTCTGAACCCATACACGAATCCATGTAATGTAGGTTTAACTATATTTTGCATTCCAGCATTTGAGTTTGTGATGCTTTTGTTGATTGCAATGGACATTGCTTTTAAGAGTATCTTTTCTGTAAACACTGGATTTCAGCCATTTGACCAGGTTGCTACTTTGTATCTGCAAGCAATCGTAAATCTTACATGGTACTCTTAAAACATTTAATTTACTTGCAATTTCTTTTTAATTGTCAGGATGGACCTGATATACTTGTTTGCGATGAAGCCCATATGATTAAGAACACGAGAGCAGACACAACTCAAGCATTGAAGCTAGTAAAATGCCAGAGGAGGATTGCATTAACAGGATCACCTCTTCAGAACAATCTAATGGAGTATTACTGTGTAAGTTTTTAACAGCTTGATCTATGTTAATATATTGCTGTTTGCTGAGTCTTAGGTTACATTTATGTCATGCAGATGGTTGATTTTGTAAGAGAAGGTTTTCTTGGCAGCAGCCATGAGTTTAGGAACCGGCAAGACTTCTTTCTCTGAACTGTTGTGGTTACAATCCACCTTCTACTGGTTGTGTTGCAATAATTTCTTCCTTTGCTTGCAGGTTCCAAAACCCTATAGAGAATGGACAGCATACTAATTCAACTGCATATGATGTGAAAATTATGAACCAAAGGTCACATATCCTTTATGAACAATTGAAAGGATTTGTGCAGAGAATGGACATGAGTGTGGTGAAGAAGGACCTGCCACCTAAAACTGTCTTTGTAATATCTGTAAAGCTTTCTTCGTTGCAAAGGAAATTATACAAGAGGTTCCTTGATGTGCATGGATTCACAAAGGACAAGGTCTCTAATGATAGGATAAGGAAGAGCTTTTTTGCAGGATACCAGGCATTGGCTCAGGTAATCTGAACTAAAATATGTTGTTTCTGATTCATTTATTGATTTATGCACAAAGTACACTTGTTTATTTCCATACACATGCATAAGACATTTTAAATTGTGATTGATCCCAGAGTAGGTCTTTAGTTCTTGCAGTTTGCACTGCTGCACTAGTACGTTAATTTTTTTTTAAAAAAAATAAAGAAATAGGATCGTTCGATTAACAAGATTTGACTGGAAAATTGAACATTGTAGTAAGTTTATTGAGACCAAAAAAAAAAGGTTGTCTAGTAAAGAATAATAAGTTATGGATGGAAATCTGTAAGAAATTAAAATGAAACGCTTGGAGTGGTAATGACTAGGGCATATGCTTCAGACAATCAATGGGTTCAATGTCCAGTTATGAAACCCTTTTCATTGAAGAATAGGCTGAATCGTATATAGGGAACTTCATTCTGCACTCTACCTTTGTATCGAATGGGCATGTTTTCTTCCAACAGTTTGGGAAAAGGTGGGAGCCAGCAATTTGGTGGATGGATGTTGCATCAGTTGTAATGATGTTTTTGTTCATAAAATTAGTTATTTTATAATATATTGACAATTTTGCAAAAAAAAAAAAAAAAAAAAAAAATTCTTTGGGATGTGTAATGTGGAAACAGTTAAGTGGAAGGACTGGAGTTCATCATCATTATTTTTTAAAATTGATTGATGTCTTTCTGTTTGCTTGTTTACTGACAACTGTTGTTGGTAGATATGGAACCATCCTGGGATTCTGCAACTGAGAAAAGATAAAGAGTACATCAGTCGTGAGGAGACGGTTGAGAACTTTATAGCAGATGAAAGTTCTAGTGATGAAAATGTAGATTACAATACTATAATTGGAGGTACACCTTCATTTTCTCAAAACTCCTTCCTGTTTTTGTGTCTTTGATACACTTGTAATTGCACATGTCAGATATGTTCTGGATGTAGTGATTTACAGTGAATTATTTTTTATTTTTGGGAATTGTTCAAACCATTTTGGAGATAATCTAGCATTAACTGTACTTCTGCATTCCTATAAACCTGTAAGAATTCAGTTATTTAATTGGCTAGGAATCCATGTGGCTATTGTCATAAGATTTAACAAAGAGACCAGGGTATGCAAAAATTTTAGGGTGTTGGAATGCGGAAATACTTCTGCTTTATTAAGTGTTATTATCATGGACGTTACTTTTATTTCCATAATACTTTTCTTGGGCTGGTTTTTAGAATTGCATTTCATCACTGTCCGTGTTCCATAATTCTATATTCATTGGTATGTGTGTTTGTCTAATGATTGTGTTCAATATTCAACAGAGAAGCCAAGGGATGCACGTGACTTTATGCAAGGGAAAAATGGTTATGGATTTTTTCAGAAGGTATGGATGTCATATATATGCTGGTGATTTAATAATCTACCGAAATCTGCATAGTTTTGTCTGAAAAAAGGTTTCCATTACTGCCATAGATGCATTCATTTAAAGTCATAATCTCAAATGTGTGTATATATATATCCCTGTTTTGATTAGTAGAATTTCTTTTTCTTTGCAGGATTGGTGGAATGATCTTCTTCATGAAAATAATTATAAAGAACTTGATTACAGTGGCAAAATGATATTGCTGCTTGACATTTTAACCATGTCTTCTCAAGTGGGGGATAAGGCATTGGTTTTTAGCCAAAGCATTCCCACATTAGACCTCATTGAATTTTATCTTTCGAGATTGCCTCGACATGGAAGAAATGGGAAGTTTTGGAGAAAAGGAAAAGACTGGTACAGGTTGGTGTATCTTGCCATACAGCTTTCACTATTTGGGTCCTTAATATGACAAATGAGATTTCATGGTATTGAAATTATAATAATTGTAAATTTCATTTTTTGCTGATTTACCTAACAGGCTGGATGGAAGAACTGAGAGTTCTGAAAGGCAAAGAATGGTGGAGAAATTTAATGATCCTGAGAATAAAAGAGTCAAGTGCACTCTGATTTCAACGAGAGCAGGATCTCTAGGCATTAATCTTCATGCTGCTAACCGTGTAGTTATTGTTGACGGTTCTTGGAATCCAACATATGATCTCCAGGCCATTTATCGAGCTTGGAGGTTGGTTTTGACAAATTATTTCTTGTTAATTCAAAAGTTAACCAATTTTATGATAATTGAAACTGATAATGTTTTCCAATTTTCAGGTATGGCCAGACTAAGCCAGTATTTGCTTACAGAATGTTGGCACATGGAACCATGGAAGAAAAAATCTATAAGCGTCAGGTAATGGAATAAGACATTGATGTTGGAATTTGGATTAGTTGCCTTCTCTGCGAAAAGAATTTTGATGAGTGGAATGGTTTAAACAGGTTACTAAGGAGGGACTTGCTGCAAGGGTTGTTGATAGGCAACAAATACATAGGACTATTTCCAAAGAAGAAATGTTGCACCTCTTTGAATTTGGGGACGAGGAGAATACTGATTCACAAACTGAGCCAGGACACGAGGGTAGACAAGCAGGGCATCAGTACATGAGCTGCCAGAATGGAACTTCACTGAAACAGAATTTGCCTTCTTCTCATGGCAGCTGCTTTTCTGACAAGTTAATGGAGAGCTTACTTGGCAAGCACAATCCAAGGTTATTTCACTCTCTTTTCTGTTCAGTTCGTAACTAATCCTTTCATGTATGGATCTGTATAGACATAGGCATGTATTATGTTCCGTACTTCAACTGCTGTAGCATGTTTATGCTTACTTTCCGCATTTTGAGTTCTAGATTATATCTTGCTGAAATGTGAGGGAAAATTTAATCTCAAGATGGTACCTGACTCATTGCATCATCAGGTGGATTGCTAATTACCATGAACATGAGACACTTTTGCAAGAGAACGAAGAGGAAAAACTGACTAAAGAGGAGCAAGACATGGCTTGGGAGGTATATAGGAGATCACTAGAGTGGGAAGAAGTGCAGCGGGTATCTCTTGATGAATCCACATATGATCGCAAGCCACCCACGCCAAATGCTGCTCCTTCTGCACCCCAGCCAAGCTACCGACCCACATCTAACATGGCCGTCCCTACCGTGCCCGAATCTTCCAATTCAATCGTAGTTTCTTCCAAAGGAAACCTAAGGAGTCGTGCGTCACTAAGGAAATGTACTAATCTCTCTCACTTGCTGACTCTTAGAAGTCAGGGAACTAAAGCTGGCTGTACTACAGTATGCGGGGAATGTGCCCAAGAGATTAGCTGGGAAGATCTCAACCGAGATGGCAAGATGGCACACTGAAGAATGCTGCCATCTGTTTTTGTATGTATGAGAGTCAAAATTCTAATGTAATTGATTTATGATTGTAAAGGCAGCAGCAGATATAATAGTGTCAAATGTGATTTAATTAAGTAGGTATTTCTGTAGTTAACTGCTTAACAGCGACACGTCGCATTCTTTGGGTGGGTGGGGTGATTGTAAATTTATAGTAGAGGGGAATACAGCTTTGTAAATTTAGGTCAAAATGAGACCTAATGTATAATTCATGATAGCCAAATCTAATTCTACCTTGATGTATAACTATTCTTAAGACACTTTCAGGATTTTCTGCTGTACTCTTAACATGCCTTGGGAACACAAGGGCATCGAGTTGAAGTAGATGAGATTGACTTATGATGTTCGTTTGGCTTGCGTTATATGAATTTCTTCATAACCTTATATGATATTACATTTCAGCAAATCAAACATAACTTCTGGGTTTAATCCCCTGGTACTCGATGATATATACTGGCCTCAGGTGCTAAGAAGAAACCCTTGTCAGGAAGAATACATGAATCGAAAATGAAATTACTCTGATACCTATAAAGAGGTGAAAAGTTCACTATTTCTTTTGAAACCCCACTACGTGGCCTAGCAAAGGACTCTATTAAAAGCATCACACATTTCAGAGGACACGACAAACCATAAATCAAAGTTGGCAATAAGCTGTTGATTTCTTTGTGAAGCACACTTAAAATATTTGGGAAGTTTTATTACAATGTAAAATGTTTAGATTGTACAAATTTCTTTATAATATTATCATACAATGTAATCATTATTGCATTACAATATAGCTTCCCAAATATTGTCGAAAGCTTTCTTCTCGTGTTGCCTGTATCATCGTCTGCACATTCTATCTACACAGAATTGCTAGCTTGCTGCATCCGATTTGCAAATGCAAAGGATACAGGTAGTGGAAGAATGCCTTCATCAGATTGTATATAGCTAATAGTAGCAAAAATCTTCTTGCTTTTGCAACAAGGGCATGCTTTAGCTGACATTCCAATAGCAGAAACCAACCATAATTTTGCCAATCCCTCTAACAACATGCTCTGCGAAAGAACAAGGATAATGGTATGCAAATGAGAATTCGTATGCAGCAAAAATTCAGCCGCATATCTCGTCTCCCAGCCAGTTACGTTTTTCCTTCGGTCCAGTTGGCCCCTCTTCACCATAAAGCTCTGTTGGGAAAAGGTCAAAGAGATTCTCAACTGAAAACCTGACAAAGAATGGAAGGTGGTTAATAATTTTATCTATTTCCGCTCTTGAGTCGTACACAATGGTTGGACCCCATTCTCTCATAAACTGCAACCAACATGGTTCTGTCACTACTCCTTCTCCAAGATACTCTGCAGCAACGAGCCGATACTTTTGGCTCGAGTCCACATAATATTTGCTTCTAGCACAATCATTCCTCACGCCAATTCCAAGCTTCGTTGAGCCTTGAAGGTATGTGCCAGGGTAAGGGTAACTAGCATGACCACACTTTGATGAATAAACAACCGGCTTATTACCTTTGATGAATTCTAAACCAGGAGCATCAACCCACTGCCCACCACTGTGCTGAGAGAAGAAGACTTGCCATAGTTCTCCCGTGAAGTTGCTTATACGAAGAGTGAAGTGCTCCCAGTCACCTACATGTTCCCCAATCCTGATCATAGGTATGCTCATTAGACCGACTTTCAGAGTGGCTGGTCCATTGAAAGGACAAAATACCCACATTGCAATATCAGTAAATGTTCCTCCTAATGCTGGTTTCACATGTACATAAAGCTCAGCGCTCTCCATATCTCCTCTTTTGAGATGATTTCTCGCATCCTCCTCATTTGGTAAATCTATCCAAAATTTTCCATCATTTGACTCCCCGCTAGGCAAATTCGAACCCCTATAATCAATTGGTTCACCCTTCTGCTTGCCTTCTTGATACAGAAGGGCTCCATTTTTGAAGAACCATTGCACTGATGATGGCAAGTACTCGTCATCTGGATGGAAGAACACAGTAGGACCATATTGTTTAATAAGTGCATGAATCTGGTCCAGATTTGGCATTGCATGAAAGGTGACGTTGAGATTCTTTAAGCATGCAACATCGGGCAGATCATTTTCAGAATTCAAGTAGGTACCACAGTAGAATGTCCCAACAGAAACACCTTCTGCAAGCATTCCCCTTTTGCAGGGCCTTATGTTCCATACTCGAAATTGTTCATGGTAAGTTTTTGATTCAGAGGAAAATATTGTATTATAAGATTCACATTTTGCTGTAAGATCAGCCCGAACACACCAAACTTCTTCAACATCAGGCTCCTCTGGACTGGTGGTAACCACAATGCCCATAGCTTTATAACCAGTTGGGGGGTTTGGCAACCAAAAGTAACCGCTACAATTATCTTGTTGCTTAGTGCTCCAAACCAATGAGTAATTGAGGGGCTTCTTTAAAGCTGGTTCCAATTTTGCACCACATACATGACCAACTTTGGGTTTCTGCAAAATGGCATCACGAACCACAAGAACATACCCTCTCAATGGTTGGTCACTGGATTGACAGTAGTGACCAAGAGAGTAAAAACCATCAGGGATCCCAACAGGCCTATAAAAGGTTACTCCTTTCCGGTTTCCCTGCAACAAGCCGCAGCTCCAAACACTCTCAAATTGGGTAATTTTGTAGGCTTCTAGTTCTCCTAGGCTTATTCTTCCACTGGCAAATCCATTTCCTGAGGACACAAAGCACGCCATAGTAAGCAAGTTGAATCATGACATATTCTCTGAAATCATTTAAAAACGAAAGTAGCATGTTTTGTAATGAGTAAAGAATCTTTAGACCATCCAGTGATGTGGTTTCCTTTTTTTTTTCCTTTTCCTTTTGAGCAACTCATCAACTGCAATTAACGCTACAATTCTACGAACTTAAAAAAGAAAAAATTCCCAAAAGAAGCTCACTTCATTTAAATTGTAGTATCCCTCCTAAATGACAATCCAAGTCTCAAGACTCGGATGCATAAATCAAGTTAACCATAAAACATAACCTCAAAAAGCAGGAAAGAGGTAACTATTTTCTTAAAAGCATCAAATTATTTTTATTTTTAAAAAAATCCAAAGCAGTGGAAGCCCCTTAGCTTTCTAGGCAATCTAGACACTCTAACTAAAGCTTGGACCATGTTCATAAATTTGATTGAACAAACTTCTCTGTAGTCTGGAAAATACAGAAATTTGAAGATTTTGAGGAAAATTGAATTGTCTTGATATAGTTCTTACGTTGACCAAGACTGTATTTCAATGGAAAGAAAAAACAAAATTCTTATACAATTCCATATCTTGGTTTTAATCTTTGAGATTTTTCTTCTTTCACCCAGAAAGTTTAGCTAAACATTGTGACAGAAGGAAAAAGAAATTCACTTTGAATTAGCAACAGCCAAAGCTCTAAGCTTTCAAACAATATTAAAATTCTTTAAAAAATAGTACTTGAAAGGAAAATTGAAAAAACATCCAACCATGATTTAGCTGTTAGTTAATATCAAAATCCCATTACAGAACACAAAAAAGTCAATCAAATTTCAAACAAGAAACCCCTGATCGTGTACTACAAGGATCAAGACACAGCAATACAAAAAGCAAAAAATTTAAACCCCAGAAAAAAATTTTCAGAAAGGCAAAATCCACTGTGCACGCAGAGTTCCCTTTGGAGGCATACCTTGAGGCCAGTCTGGAATAGGAGCAGGCAAAGAGAAAGGTTTTGGTTGTGGTAGAGGAGAGTCCAACTCGGTAACTTGGCTCCAATAAAAACAGTCACACCCACATCCAAACATCATTCAACCTCTCTTAATTAATGAATCCAAACAATACAGTTTCTAAATTCTTGATCTTTACCCTCTTTCTCTCTTACAATGGTATGTTACAATTTCAAAGGAAAAAAAAAAAAAAAAAAAAAAAAAAAACAGAGAGAGAGAGAGAGAGAGTAGAAAAGAAGGCTTTTTTTTTACTAGAAACCTTCTCTTCCCCTCTATCAGAGCTCAATCTGCATTTATTTGATTAGAATATGGCAGTTTATAAGCAGAGAGAGAGAGAGAGAGGAAGAGGTGTACTTTGTCTTGAAGAGAGGTTGGAGTATAATAAGAGGAACAAGAGAGAGAGAGTAATTAAAGTCCTAATCTCTCCATAATCCATCCACTAATTGATAATTTGGTACTTGTAAAAGAGGTTGTGGGGTCAGTTCAATTTGTTTATCCGTCCCAATGGGTGACGGGAGAATTGGAGATTAGTGTTACAGTATAAAAGAAAAGTCATGAGATTGGCTTAGTATATAAGTTTAGGGAAAATTATCTCCACTAATATTCGGTTAATATTATTATTTCATCATTATAAACTAATTTAAGATATCATGTCAATTTTTAAATGAAATATTTTTTTAATACAGAAATTTTTTTGACAGAATAACTTGATGGTTTAATAGAGCTAATTTATAATGACTTTTATATAATAATTTTGTAAAAATCAAGTGTTTAAAAGGAAAAAATTATTTAGTTTCTAAATTTTATGTGATATTAGTATTTTGTCCCTATATTTTATAAATATCATTATTTAATCCCTATATTTTATATATATTTTGTTAAAATGTCTTTTTATTCAAAATTTGAAGAATATTCTATTAGATTATAAAACATCTCATCCAAAATTTTGAAAATGTTTTGTATAAAAATCAAAACTTATATTTTTAGTTTTACTTTAATATTTTTGAATATTTTTCAAAAATAAAAACTTAAATGTTCGCATATTTTTTAATATTTTTAACACACTAAAAAAGAGGGATACATTTTAAAACCGTAAAACTTTAAATTAAATAATTTTATCTCTATATGCTAAATCTCTTTTACCGTTTAAATTCACTCCTTACTTAATTAACTTACACCTTCATAGATTTTGATTATATAATATTTTTATTCAATATCTAAATTTTAGTCTAATAGGATTCTTAATTCTAAAATATTTTACTGTAAAAAAAAAATCTAAAAAAATGTCGAGACAAGTGTTTCATAACACATTAAAAAGAAATTAAAAAAGGCATGAGAAGATAATAATAATAAAAGGGTTAATGGCACCTTTATAAAAGGCAACAACAATTGAAGGACTGCCAGCTGTGATTTGAGATACCTATTTATTAGCTATATACTTTGCTTTGTTTTTCCATGTGTGTCCTCATCCACATCCACAAATTAATTATTAATTTTTAGTTATCAAATTATTAATCTCATTGTATATATATTCATTCAGGTTATATACGCATTAAAATAATTAAATGCCTAATTGCCTTTAACCAATTTATATTTAATCTTAAGTGACACAGTTTATATTTAAGGCAGATATATTTATTCTTAATTAAGATTTTCGTAGCTTGACGGAATGGTATTTTGAAACCTTGTCTTGCAATTAAGTTAATATGAAATTATAAAATATTGTGGACATTTCTTCTCCCACACTCTCTCTTTATTCTCTATCCATACATTATTGTTATTAACAAATTCAAATCTAATTTTTTAATACAAAAGTAAAAAATACGTTTGGAAGAAACTAGATTACTAAATTATGATTGGGTTGCTTAGCTCATTCATCCAATCAAACAAAATCATGACCGTTAATTCAGCTTACTTTTCCTTATTGATGATCGAATCCCACCACTTTATAACCATCAAATTAAATTAGCTCATTCATAAATAAATTTATTTATTATTTAAAACACAAAAATCCACATGTTAATAATATTTTGGTGCTTTAAAATATAATTTAAAAAAGATGATGTATTGATAATTAAATTAAATTAAAATATGGTTTAATAATTGTGGAAGGTAGGGTGTAGAATATAAAGCAAGGAGGCAATTTTGACTCTTTCTACAACTTTTGCTCTATTTAATGATTTAAAGCATATGCTGATTTCCCAATCTATCTAAAATTATATTCTTCTTTCATTGAACCATTGAAATGTTAGAGAAAAGTATCTTTATATATTATAATTAAAACGAGACTAAAACTTCACCTACATCATATTTTTCCCAATATTATGAAAATATATAATTTATTTATTAATTAATTAAAATACACTTTTATTAATATTTTGAGGGTATAAAACAAAATCAATATTTAATTTTTTATAATTTAAAAATAAATTTATTATGTAATAAAAAAAATTAAAATTGGGACACTTATTTGAATAAAAGAGAGCATAAATTATTAAAAATGAAATTGGTAGGAGGATGATGTATTGCATAACAATAATATTAACTAAAAGTATATTAAAGGATTAAAAAGAAGGAAAAGTTGAATTGACATAACCATATAGCTATATTTAGTATGTTGGTGATAAAACAGCATAATTTTTTTTCAATCACTAAATTAAATTTTAGTTAAATGATTAAATTAAAACCCATTTAGAAAACCAACTGATTCAAACCTCTAAATGCATCATTATAAGCAATGGCATCCATACACGCACCTTAATTTTCAATTTTGTAAAAGATGCACACCTTCAATTTTTATTTTCTAAAAAATACATACCTTTAACTTTCAATTTTGTTAAGGGCCAAATATATATAAAAATTCCCTTCAACTTTGGCAAAAAAAGTTGATTAGGCACTCCAATTTTGTGGTGAATCATTCGTGCATAAAAAGTTAAAAAACGTATACGTTGTCAACTTAGTATATGAAAAACGCATGAAAATGATAAAAAAAAGTAATTTGATTATGTTGAACCTCAAAATATGCACTAAAAGTGTATTTTCTACTCAAGACGTACATTTCTGATTCCGACACAAAAAATGAATATATTAAATCGAAACACTTGTGGGAAATTGAAATATGAGTTCAATTCGAACGGAAAATTTTTAGTTTGGCTGTAAATTAAAAAAAAACACATTTGGACCGTTTTGTACTTTAAGATGCATTTTGACCGACTTTGTGATGGTTAGGTATGAAATTTCCGACTAATAGGGGATATTATGCATTTAGCTATTTATTATTTTATTTATTTATATTTTTATCATTTTGGGGTTTCACTCTTTTTTTTTTTCTTTTTTGGGTAATTGCACCAAATAGCATATTATTTCATTGAAAATAACCAAATAGCACAAATTTATAAAAATTAAAAAAATAGCACATTTTATTGTTTAAAGTCTAAATTTCCCTTTATTTTAATATATCATATTTTATTCTTCCTTTCCTTTTCACTTCTTCTTTCCCGTTATCTTCTTCTCATTCTCTTTCTCTTTCGTCTTCGTCGTTGTCTTCTTCTTCTTCTTCTCGTTATCTTCTTCTCATCCTCCTTCTCTTTCATCATCAGCTTCTTCTTCTTCTTCGTCTTCTTCTGTTGTTAATATTTGTAACAGTAAGAGAGAGAGAGAGGAACAGAGAAAAATCAAATTAAATACAAAAGCAAAAGACGAAAGAAGAGAAAGAGAAAAAGAAATTGACAGAGGCAGCAGAGGAATCCAAGAGAAAGAATAAGAAAAGAGAAACAATGGGAATCAGAGGTCATAATAGAAGATTTAAAATTCTAGGGTTTTGAATTTTTCCCATTGTTCTGTGTAAATTTTTTTTAGAGTTAATTGCTTGTTTCTGTAAGGATAATTTCATCCTTCTTATTGTTGTCGTTAATGACTTGTAAATGATATTGTTGGTTTTTGTGTTGTTGTTCTAAGTGATAATTCAAAACTGTTTGTTATCAAAATCTATTGCAAAATTCTGTTTGTTGGTATATATAACAGTATATATAGACTATATATACAAATATATATACCACAAAAATAACACATAACCTAGTATATATGAATCATATATACTATTATATATACTCTAGACAAATCATAACATATGACCTGATGTTGTTGGATTTTGCGTTGTTATTCTAAGCAATGATTCAAAACTACTTGCAATCAAATTCTGTTACAAAATTCTGTTTGTTGGTATATATGACAGTATATATAGACTATATATACTGATATATATACCACAAATATCACATTTAACCTAGTATATATGAATTATATATTATTATATATACTCTACACTAATCATAGCATACGGCCTTCACAAATAGGCATACACTATTCATACATAGTTTTTGTAACAGTATATATGATCTATATATACTATCATATATACTCTTCATTTGTTGGTATATATGACAGTATATATGAATAAATAACATATTACTCAGCATATATGAAACTACATATACTATTATATATACTCCATAAATCATAGCAATGGATTTTACAAATTATAATACATACTCGAGTATATATAGTCTATATATACTAGTATATATACTCGAGTATATATAGTCTATATATACTTATATATATACCTCGGGTATATATAA
>CANUEY010522091.1:0-180336 GCA_948099555.1 Croton setiger
CCCTCCCAGCCGCCCCCCCTCCCCCCCTCCCGCCCCCTCTCTACTCCGCGCCTATTCCGCGGCGGGGGGCGGCCCCCCCCCAATGCTTTTGAGGTATTCGTACGTTCCAGATCAGAGCATGTTTTTTTTCATTGTCTTGTATAACTTATTAATTTTAGGAAGATGTTAGAAAATACTAAGACAATCTTTTTCTAATGCCAAATCTCTTTTGTATGCCCTGTTTTACTACAGGCAATTGACCGTTTTCGCTCAAATGAACATGGTATACTTGTTGCTACTGACGTTGCTGCGAGGGGCCTTGATATTCCCGGTGTTCGAACTGTGGTTCACTATCAGCTTCCACATTCAGCAGAAGTAAGCAAATGTTAGGATGGCTTTTTAACTATAATTTGATTGGCGTGATTGCATTGCTTTCTCATGATTTTTATTTATCATTTTATGTTAGGTTTATGTTCACCGAAGTGGAAGAACTGCTAGAGGTTTTGCTGATGGATGCAGCATTGCTTTAATCTCACCAAATGAAACCTCTAAATTTGCTTCTTTATGCAAATCATTTTCAAAGGTAGTGAAGTTAACAAAAACAATTCCCTTCATTTATTTTTATACAATGACACTCACTGTCAATCATAATATCCAATGCATTGTTAATAATTTAGAATGCTCGTTGAGGGATTGGTTGAGAATAGATATTTTCATCTAAATATTTGAGTTAATGCATTTTAATTGCCTCCTTTTCTGTGCAGGAAAGTTTTCAGAGATTTCCTTTAGAGGAATCATACTTGCCTGAGGTGAAGAAACGATTGTCACTTGCACGTCAAATAGACAAGATTACACGGAAGGACTCGCAGGCATGAATCTCTTACTTCTCAGATGATAATAGTTTTGTGCTGAAGTAAAGCTTTAGGAGGATAATAATAGATTGGGTTGGACTCTTTACCTGTTTGAAATTCATGATGTAAATGTGATGCCTTACTTGAGGTTTATTCTTCTTTAAAGTAGTAAGCATCTTTTTCCTCTTTCTTCCTTTTCTTCCCCGTCGTTCCATTTTTTTTCCCTTATTTCTCTCATTGTTTATATGTTGCAATAAATGTTTTACATCCCGGCATTGATGTGCATGATTTTTAGCCTGTTGGGTAAGATATGTTGCAAGTTGTCGCTCCAGGAAAGTCTCGATTTTACCTTGCCTACCATTAACTGTAGGATGTTCCATCATATTTTCATTAAATATCAATTGTATTTCTTTCTTTAATCCTCGTGTTTGTTTAAATCTTTAGGAGAAGGCAAAAAGTACCTTGTCTGAACAGAATGCAGAAACATTTGGTTTAATCATTGAGAATGATGACAGTGAAGATGAAAGAGTGAACAAATATCAGAAAAAGAAAATCTCCTCTCTGCAACTGAAAAAATTACAGCAGGTTTGATATACTATAGCATTCTTGTGGACCTTCAAATTCCCTTCTCTGGGATTGGATTGGCCAATTTACTTGTCCTTACATGGGTCGTAACTTGCACTTGCTCATTGCTTTATAATTTGAATGCAGGAGCTTAATGCATTGCTTTCACGACCATTGCAACCAAAAACATTTTCACATCGCTATTTGGCAGGGGTAATATTAATTTTCCTAATTCTGCTATCAATTCGTATGCCGAAAATTTTACTAATAATTTTTGCTGAAGTGCTATTTATGTATTCTTTTGTGCATGTGTGTCGGCCATGTTTAATTAGTGGTTATACTTAGATGTTTGTACGTAGCATTGAAACGTATTTACTCAATATTTCTCAAGACACTCTGTATGAAGAATTAATTGTGGCATCTGCACATTATTTGGAATAAATTCTCGTGACATTCATTTCATTTTCAAGTTATCTTTGTTTAAAAGTGCATGTATGTAAAAGAATTCTCATTTTCAAATTAACAATAGGATTCATTTCAATATAAAGCTCTACTACCCTAAGAATTTTTTAGCTGTAATAGGTTGTCCTTATGGAATTTAAAGTTCATTTTGAGATTTTATCAATTTTAAATTTTTAATTAAATGTGTAGCCATGCATAACCAGAACCATAGTATTGAACTAGATAGTTTATACCAAACATGGAAATGTTAAATAAGTGGTAAAATTCAATTCATAAAATTTAATCATACTATTTGATGTCAAACAAGCTCTCATATAGTTTTTGAATCTGGACCTCATATCCTAAAATTGAAATATCAAGTCGTTATTTTCAATAATGCATAATAATGTTTTTTATTTCATTTGATTTTACATATGATAATGGTGTTCTTTGCAAGAACAATCCTTAAACAGATGATATTAGGCAAGCCTATCTGCGGCATTTGTCTTCTTTATGGTTCTTGATTTCAGTTGATGCTAGGATAACATTATATTATGTGATTTCAGTTGATGCAAGTGTACCATCATATTATGTGTTATTTTATCCCTAATAAATCAAATGAAATCTCAGATTGGAATATTCTCATTACTGACTTCAAAATTCTTAGGCTGGTGTTTCCCTTCTCCTGCAAAATCAGCTACAACAACTAGCTAGACAGAGTTCAGGAAATGACATGAACATTGGAGCTAACAAAAGAAGGAAATTGGTGGTTATTGGTCAGGATTGTGTGGAGCCACTGCAAGCACTCCGAAGTGCTGGTCATGAGGTGCCTGAAGTTACTCTGTCTTATGTTTTTTTTCCTATTTCTATTTGCTGATCTAAACTTAACTTTATGTTTAGTTTAGTTTCTGTATGTTCATGGTTCTATATGTTTTTAGTTTATGTACTTTTTACATGGCCTGCATATTTGAAGCTTTTCTTATTTGTTCTTCATAAATGCTCAGGTGCACATTGACATGAAAGAGATGGCTGAAAAGCACAAAAATAAAGTGGATTTGAGGAGGAAAAGAAAACAAGAAAAGAAACGTATTATATTGTCTTCTTTTTTAGTTATTACTCTCTTTATATTTCTCAATCTTTTTTTCTGCCTTACGACACCATAATTTGGTTTACGCCTCATTCGACATTTCTATTTATTTCCTTGCAGGATTAAAAGAACAGCGGAGGAAGCAGAAGAAAAAAAGCACTGGAGAATAGATGCATTAGAAGCAGCAGATATTGAGATCGTGCTGCCTTAATAAAAACGGTTTTGTCTGTCAACTCTGAGATTAGTAGGTGGAGGATTCTAATGTGAAATGAATCTAATTATAGAATGTCAAATGTGTATGTTTTTATTGCTTAAAGAAACACAAAAAACACTATTCATTGTTTGAATAGGAATAAACATGGAGAAGTCAGCATTTGTCGCTGGCTTGCTCCAGCCGATTGCTTCACAAGGTATCTCTCTGCATTCATCAATTTGTTTAGTTGTCTTGACTTTTTCTCAGTCAACTATTAGTTTGTTGTTAAAATATTATTACATTTTTTTCTAGTCAATTGATTATATGAACCTTTTATTTTACTATGAAACCATAATTAATTGAACAAGTGTCATTTATTATATCCTTGGAAATTAGTACCTCATAAAAATAGAGAAATTTTTGCATTCTTTAACTAATGCTCTTCTGCCATTCATTACATTTAATTTATTTATTTTACATTTTTCACTTAGTTAACCAACTGGGGCATCTTTTTTATTAGAATTATCACATGTTTAGAAGTTATAATGGGGAAAAAACTAATTTTTTTTTAGAAATTGAAATTGTTTCTATATTTTATATAATATATAATAGGTGGTAGTAGTTTATTTTGTAACAAATTAATAAATATCTTTTGTTTTGCTATGATTCTATGTCATAAATATTGAAGCTAAAAAATTATTGAACTCTAATTTTTATCATATTTTTTACCTTTTAAAAACTTTTTAATTTTAGAATGGTTAATTATTGAATTCTAATAAACAAGAAATGTAAATTTACTTATCTCAATAATCTAAAATTTAATAATAAAAAAAATTCAAAATAACTAGTAGTAGTAGATAATTGAGTTTTGATACGTAGTAGGGAAGCGAGTGGAAGGAGAAAGGAGAGGAGGTGCGTGGGGTCTGACTTTCTGTAAGGCTTTGTCGTCATTAAGATTGAGATTCATAATAATAATACAATCTGTCACAAGTCAACAACAGCGTGCCCTCCATTTCTGCATTATGCTAATACCATTTAACTCCTCTCTCTTTATTATTCGGTGCTAATACCATTGCTGTCTTACCATAAAATACTTATTGCCACCCTAATAATAAACACAAATGGTGGCGTATTAGACGTTATTAGTCAACTCAACTTATTTTGACTTTGTATTATTTCGAGACTCTTCTATATAGAATACTACCACAATTTTATTTTACTATTAATTGCTTTATTAACAAATTGTTTACCTTAAAAAAATTAGCCACATAATGTAATCATTTTTTGATAAACTATGGCTGTCATTATATATATATTAAAGAAAAAATTAAAAAATATATAAATCTCGTAAATGCAGCAACAATATTCAGTTTTTTAAATTTTTTTTTTCTGGAATCTAAATAACATACTTATATAAAAAGATTTTTCTTATTTATAGTTTATAGTTTAGTTGTAATATGAACGTGGTGCCCTCAACAACAGTTAGTTTTATTGATGTAAATTTGAATTTTAATCTTTAATATGATTCGATTATTTTAAAATACTGTTTTTCTGATACTATCTAAATTCTAGGGGCTTGAGTTACAATGTGCAAAATTAATTATTTCTAAAATTTGATGATGTAATTGAAATTGATTTTTTTTTTTTATATTAGAGTCTAAAATTGAACTTTGGGCATTTATTTTAAAGATGAATATTACGGATATCAATTTATTATAAAAATAAATACTACAAGTGTTCATTAGAAAAAATATATGAAATAGATTGAAAACTTGAGTATTTTAGGTCTCCGGTTTTCCTCATCTGAAAATTGGGGTTGCCGGCTGAAACATCACCGGAAAAACAAGGGGTGCCAAAATAAATCATTGAATAAAAGTTGTTGGAAACTTAGTTTGGTTTATTTGATGTTTCTTGTTAGTTTGATATAGCTATACCTTTTATAAATTTGTTAGAGACTTTATATAAATTTGTTTGGTTTGTTAGAAGTTTATTACGGGTTTCATACTTTCATAAACTTATTGTAAATTGATTATAAATTAAAGCGTGTTTTGCTATAAAAAATAGTATTTTTGATAATTATTTTTAATTTGATACCTTAAAAGTCATAAGGGCTTTTTTATAATAAAAATCATAATTTTTAAATATTTTGGATTTTACCATTTTTAAAATATTAAACTGAAAAATATTCGTTTGTTAGCTGTACATTTTTATCTATGGGTTGAATATTTTTAAATAAACTCAAATGAAATTAATTTTGTGATAAAATAAGTTGTTTCTCTAAAAAATAATAAATTATTATTTGAAAACTATATGTAATATCAAATTAATATATAAAACTAACCAATTTAATTATAATATAGTTGGTTCTTTTACGTTCCATAAAAAATTGAAATTTAATTTATTGATACAATATTAATTCATTAATAATTGAAAAATATTTACATAGTGTGGGTTCATGAGATTTAATATACTTCTTTTATGTTATTAGCTTGTTTCATTGAAATGAAAAAAGAAAAAATCAATCTTCATCATACAAACTATATCAAGCACCAAGCACTAATTAAACTTTAAATATATTTACGAACCAAATAAATAAATAAAAATGAGTCATCATGTCAATTTGTTTCTCCACACCATCTAATTAGTAAATACAAATGTCGGAAAATAATTACTACAAAAATGTATGTACGGAAGAGAGTAAAAAAAAGCTTAAAAGTTCTTTTAACTTATTGTAGTAGTTTTTAGTTTCAGGAGATACATGTGACTAAGAAACCACTCTTTTCCTATAAGGATTATCCTTAATCACACTTCTTTCCATTACTACCTTTCTTTAAAAGAGTGGATTACAATTAATTACTATTGCTTATTCAGTAATATCACATTCTTTAGGAATTTACTATTATACCCTTTTATTATTTATTTATTTATTTTAAAATTTAAAAAAAAATGAAACAAAAAAGTTGCAAATCGTGTTTTTTGTTCTCTCTCTGATTATGCCATCAGAAAGAAGAAAGGGAAAAGGAAGAAGTGGTTGCTCCTGACCGGCGTGACTATTTAGAGGTCACTTTCGGCTGGTGGTGATGGCGGAAGGAGGCTTGGGAAGGTGGTGGCGGTTAGGTGTTCTCGCAACTGTTCAACAGGAAATAAAGGTTGAAGATGAATATTTAATCAAAATTTTAACTTCATCTCTAAAGTTTGTTGAATTTTTCATGTAAGTCCATTAAGGATTAAAATGTAACAAATTTAATTGTTCAAGGGTTTAAATTTAATTGATAATAATAGTATTTTATATACTTATCAGTATATAAATGATTAATAGTAATCCAATTTATATACCTACCAATATATAAATCGGATATTTATATAACTATCAGTATATAAATTAGTGTATAAATTAATTTTTATACACTCATCAGTATATTAATTAGTACAGAATTTAAGTTTTACGTATCTATATAAACTTTATTTATTACCAAACAAACAATATATACAATTCACTTCTATATACCTATATGTATATAAACTTGATTTTTGCTTAAAAACATAATTTATCTTATATTTTTATGTACTTATAATGATTTATATACTACTCAGTGTATACATAGACTACATAAAACCAATATTATAAATATCTTTTTTTTACATGCTAATTGTTTATTTATATACTTATTATATATACTTATGTTGATTTATATAATATTCAGTATATTGTATTTATATATCAAACAACTCAATATATAAAATCAATATTTATATACTGACCAGTATATAAATATTAATTCTAATATATTAATTGTTTATTTATATAATGCTATTATATGCTTATAGTGATTTATATAATCTTCAGTTCATAAAATTGTTAATTATATATTTATTAGTATATAACTTATATTTTCCAAGCAAATTTGATATTTCATATACTTATTAATATATAAACTTTATTTTTACTTTTAAACACTTAAACAATGTTTTTTTTATATTTTAATTCATAAAAAGACCAAATTGAAAAATATTAAATAACTTCAGAGACTGAAATGTAATATTTGCCAAAGTTCACCTTCTTACTTTTTCTTTTTGGTCGTCGATCTCATACAATCGCCGCTTGTTTTGTTTTTCTTCTCCTTGTGCTCGATGTATCTCCACAAAAATCGATTGGAATCATAGTAGTACAAGTTCTTTGATTGTATTCTAGCTGAAAACCATTTGATTCTTGCTGTTACTTGACGAAAATTAGAGAAATTAAGTTTTCCGTCATGGTGGCGTTTCATTGTTTCATCCTATGTTTTGGCCGGCTTCCTTTGTTCTGATTGTGATTTTAACGGATGACTCACTGGCCCATAAGCTTTCGATCGATACCTTTAGATCTCTTATCTAATGCTTTGGCAGTAGTAGAGCTAAAACTTCGGCGGCATCAGTGGTTAACTGTTGTTCTGAACTTTTTTTTTTAAATTTAATTTTTAATTATTTTTAAATAAAAAGAATAATTTACAATTTTTAAAAATATAAATTTTAGAATATGCTATTTAGTAATTATTTTTAAAAATATACTATATACTACTAATTATATTTAAAAAATATACAAAATACAAAAATGATATTTGGTTTGGTTCTCTTAACATATAAAACTACTTTATTTAAAAAAATAAACCTAATAGTCTATATTAAATAGAAAATAAATATTATTAAAAAATAATTTCATATTTTATCTTTTTTGAATAAATTAATATTTTATTTTTGATATATAATTTTGCTAAAGCTTGACAAAAATATAATTATTATACTTTACTAAAAATTTAATTCTTCCCTTAATTTATTAAGATTCCACTTTTTTAAGGAAATAATTTTTACCAAAAATGAATCTCCTCGACTCTGTTTAATTATTCTCATTTTTTTTAACAGACTGTTTAATTATTCCATTTTCTATTGGCATGTAGTTATGAAACAACCTTATTTTTATTTTTTTCTTAATTTTATAAATCAAGCAGCGTTATTTAAATTATTTTTTTTAAAAGAAAAAAGTGGATACTTTTTGTATAGCCAATAATTTAATTTTTTTTTTTTTTTTTTGAGGAATCAATTATTTAATTTAATTTAGTTTGTGTATCAGTCTACAACAAAATTCCTTTCCCTATATATTCGGATCCTGCAAACTGCCTTCCCTTGCCTTTCATATTAATATCACCTCTCTGCCTATACACTCTTCTCCGCCGCCGATAACATGGCCTCTCCGGTTTGCTCCGCCGATGAGCTTGCCAGGCTCTTTGGCTCCAGTATAGCTAACGCCACTGGGGCTGCTGATTTCATCTGCTCTCGTTTCACTACCGCCGATGATAATTTTACCGCAACCAGATTTGCCGTTGACAATACCTACCTCCTCTTCTCCGCCTATCTCGTCTTTTCCATGCAACTGGGATTCGCCATGCTTTGCGCTGGCTCTGTCAGGGCAAAGAACACTATGAATATTATGCTTACGAATGTCCTCGACGCTGCAACCGGCGGTCTATTCTACTACCTTTTCGGTTTCGCCTTTGCCTTCGGCACTCCGTCGAATGGCTTCATCGGCAAACACAACTTCGGTCTGAAATCAATTCCATCTTCAGATTTCGATTACAGCAACTTTCTTTATCAATGGGCTTTTGCGATTGCAGCAGCTGGGATTACTAGCGGGTCAATAGCAGAAAGAACGCAGTTTGTGGCTTATTTAATATACTCTTCGTTCTTAACCGGATTTGTTTATCCAGTCGTATCGCACTGGTTCTGGTCAACCGACGGTTGGGCTTCTGCGTTCAAACCAGATAATTTACTGTTCGGCAGCGGAGTGATCGATTTCGCCGGATCTGGTGTAGTGCATATGGTCGGAGGTATTGCTGGTTTTTGGGGCGCTCTTATCGAAGGACCGAGAATTGGCCGTTTTGACCACTCCGGTCGTTCTGTTGCTTTGAGAGGACATAGCGCTTCTTTAGTGGTTCTTGGGACATTTCTGCTTTGGTTCGGTTGGTACGGGTTCAACCCCGGTTCATTTAATAAAATATTGGTGGCTTATAACGCCGGTAGCTACAATGGTCAATGGAGTGCAGTCGGTCGTACTGCCGTTACAACCACCTTAGCTGGTTGCACTGCGGCCTTGACCACTCTCTTTGGTAAAAGAATTCTTTCCGGCCATTGGAATGTAACCGATGTTTGTAACGGTTTACTTGGTGGTTTCGCTGCCATTACTGCCGGTTGCTCTGTCGTAGAGCCATGGGCTGCAATCATATGTGGTTTTGTTGCTGCTCTTGTTTTAATCGGGTGTAATAAATTGGCGGAGAAGTTCAAATATGATGATCCTCTAGAGGCAGCACAGCTTCACGGCGGCTGCGGTGCATGGGGTGTGATTTTCACGGCGTTGTTCGCTAGGGAGAAATATGTGTTTCAAGTATATGGGGCGGGTCGAAAGCACGGGTTGTTCATGGGTGGAGGCGGAAGGCTTTTAGGTGCTCATGTGATTCAGATTCTTGTGATTATCGGGTGGGTCAGTGCAACAATGGGTCCATTGTTCTTTATTCTACATAAGCTGAAGCTTTTAAGAATCTCTTCTGAAGATGAGATGGCGGGTATGGATCTAACCCGACATGGTGGATTTGCTTACATTTACCATGATGAAGATGATACCCATAAACAAGGGATCCGATTAAGGAAAATTGAACCTTCTGGGACAACTCCTAATAACTCAACCAATGTTTAATTAATTAAAATTAGGGTCTTGAATTTGAAAAATTGAAGATATGATGTTAGGACAGGGGTTTGTGGGTTGGTAGTGCATATTAGGGATAACGAAGACTTGGACTAGAATGGTTGAATTTTCTAATTGATGTGTAAAATATGAATGGGTGGTGGAAGCAAATTAGTTGATTTTGAAGTGGAAATGCTTTTGTGTTTGTACTTTTCAATTGTCTTATGGCCGTAAATATGTGAATATGAGATATTTGTTTGTGTTTTTATTCTTCTTTTTCTTTATTTCTGTAAATATAAAAAATTATCTATCATTTTTTTTTTTTACATAGATTCACACATGCACTCGTAAAATAAGGGGATATTTTTCTGCAAGTATGGAATTTTGTACTCTGCTGGTTTGGACTCCACACCTAACTCAATCCCCCATTATCTATCATTTCATTAGTTACAAAATCATTTACAAAGTGTAGCAACCAATAGGAAAGCAAAGATACCCAAAAATTGAAGCCATGTTGGATTCATTATAATACTCGTATCTTTTAAGATTATGTGTAGGCCCTCTCATTAGATGAGGAAGAGAATCTTGTGATGCAATAAAGTTTGGAACCGGTAGGTAATATAGTAACCGCGACAGGGCCACGGGTCGGTTTTCAGCCAGTTCAAGGGTGGTTTGAGCTTCAGCAAGTTTTTTTTTTTTTAAATTTTGTCCCGATTAACTTGCGGGTTGTTTGGTCAGTTCAAGACTGGTATTAGTTTATAGTGGTCACGATTTATAAAATAGTTGAACCTGAATCGATATATCATTTCGACGGTTTCAATCCGGACTTAATAGTTACGGCCAAACCGGTTAACTAATGGGCTAAACCACCGATTGTTTCGGATGACCACATCTATACTATAGTCTTAGTAACTCTATTAAAAAAATTAATAGCACTGATAAGATTAGTACCCCATATTTACTCTCTCTAAAATAAATAAATTAAGAATTTAGATTTTATTTATAAATGTTTTTTAATAAAATTTATTTATAAATTAATTTAATATAAATAAAGGAAATCCCCTATTTTCAATGTGAAATAAATACTAGTATTCTACGCCTAAATAATGCAAAGTCGCATTCTTTAGAAAAATTGTTGCTTATATAAAACTAATTTAAAATTCAAAAATTTATATAATTAAGAAAAAAAATATTTTCACCACTTTTAACTCCAAAAGTGTTAATTCCATTCCATTCCATTTAGTTTAAGAAGTTATTTCCTTTATATGAAGCGTTTCATTACATAATTATAAAAAAATATTACTATTTTATATTTCAATAAAATAATAATAAAATTAGACATCAAAATTTAGTACTCTTTCAAATCTTATTTTAAGTAGTTTTTAACCTTTCTCACATTAAATTAAATCATTAATTTTTATTACTTTTATAAAGAAAATATAAGAAAAATTATCTTAATTTTTTCATTTGATCATTTTACAAAATGAAGTGTTTAAATTTTTCAGATAATATAAACAAAAATAATATCTAAAAATATTATATTTTATAATTTTTTTTGAAATACTCAAACTATAAATATTTAAATTTGAACAAATTAAAAAAAAAAAAAAAAGAACAACGAGTATTTTGTATTGTAGAAGAATCATCAGTATGTAAAAGCTTAAGCATTTCTGGACAAGTGGAGTAATTTTCACACGTGGGAAATTTTAAAAGAAGACAAATGAGGAGTCCAAAAGCTCAGACTCACACCGATCCATTCTTTACGAACTGCAAACAAACTGACAATAAATGGTAGCTGGCAATATATGGAACTAACAATTTTTATAAATTGTTTTTTAATTTTGCTCAAACTGTCAAATTGGAACTTTGCTCAGCCAAGCTTTTCGTTCCAATTATTATATATATATATATATATTAAATTTGAACTTGAAACGCTTAATGGAAAATATGACAAAATAATTGTATCAAAAGAAAAATTTATAAAAACAAATATATTGCATCTTAAAAAAAATGTAAGTTGAAACAATGGTTGGTGCCAAATTGCCATTGAGAAGAATGAACTAAAAATGTTTCAAGTTTATAGTCTTAATTGCTACTTTATTTTCTTTCAAAATAAAATTGTTACTTTATGTCTAAATTAAATATTTTATTTCTAAAAAGAATTTATTCATATAGTATATATTTTGGGCGGTCCTTCCTTTTAAAAAAAAAATGTTAAATATATCTAAACAAATCTCACCATTAATTTAATGTTTATTCAAATAAGAATAGGAATATTGATCTGAATTTGACCGGTAGAATACAACTTTTTTAAGTTCTCCCATGTGTTGTATAGATGATTCCATACTTAAATGTCTCCCCATAACAAATGTCTACTACTACCTTTAAATGTACCTTTTTCTAATCAAATATTGAATAAATAAATCACACTCATTAATTAAAATTAAAAAAAAAATTATGGTTGATAACTTAAAAAGAGATTTTAGGTCGAAAATTATTATATGTAACTATTTTCGTTGAGAAACTCATGTACTATTATTAAGTACGTGACTCGAGTTAATTTTAGATTAAGAGGAACAAATTTTCGAAAATTGAAGTAAAAACTTAATTATTAATGTTGGCTTTATGAAACTACTCAATGGACAAATTAATAATTAAGTGGCATTACATACATATTCTTTTATCTATCCTTACGTTTTCATCACGTTTTATTCTCTAATCAAAGTTAGATTTTAAAAAAATTGCTCTCATGGAAAGTTGTTTATTTATTATGTAATAGAGTAATATTTAGTAATTTGATATTAGGACGACATTAATCATTTGCAGGTTTATTATATTTTTCCACGGAAAGGAAAAAGCACTTCAAAAAGTTAAAACAAAACTAAAAGGCAGAGACTTGTTGAAGTTGGTCAGTCAAATATGCGGGCTTTGATCCATTTTGCTATCATTGGCAAAATTACATCTTCACCTCTCTAATTTTGTAACACTTTCTAGTTTTATCTTAAAATTAACATTATCTTAATTTCACCCAATTTAGTTCAATTACATCACATTTTAAATTTGATTGTAATTAAAATCATTTATGGGACCGGTAATTAAAATCTCATCCTTATTTTCCTACCCCTCTCCACCACCACTAGTTCTACAAATTCTCAAACTCCATCTTCTCTCATGCTTCATGTATACCTACAACTCCTCAAATTCTAATGCTTTTGACTACTTCAAAATTAAGCCACCCAATATATAATTTAGCTCATTTATTGTTTGCTAAGTCAACTTAAATTCTAAGTTACATCTCTTCATAAATTCAACTCAAACATAGATAATTATCATCTACTTATAAGATAAATTGACGTAGAACTGGAGGAGATAATAGCTCCCATTTTGTACCATTTCCTCAATTTTTCGGCATCTAAATACAAAAATTAAATTTTTTGCATTGAAAACAAAAGTCACTTCCAATATAAAGGAACGAAAACTTGAGAAGACGATAAAACAATTATTTGAATACAAAGAAAGCATCATTGTATTAATGATTTTATAGGTATAGCATCATGGGTTCAATTGACCCATTAAAATCTTATTTTCCTCTTATTTTTTTAATGAATATTGTGTAAACAATGTATAAATAAATTGTGGACCCTATTTTATGAACACTAACTCCATGTATAAGATTTTTGACTCTACATGATGTTAATTCTAGCATTGCCACTAGAGGTGAGCATGGACTTAAGCAGGGTCTAAAAGTTTGTTAAGAGTATAAGAAGTTGGTGGTAAAGAGATGATTGAGATGGGACAATAGTGGGGTAAAAATAATTTGAGAGGCTATTAATGTTGGTGGTGATGGAGGATCATAAGCAAGAGGATAAAGGTGGGTTATATTTGACAAATGGCTCCCATGACTTTTTATTTTTAATTTCATATAAAGTTTAAAATTGGGCCGAAATTAAATTTAAATTGTCGAATTGGAAGAAAGTTAAAATATTTTAAAGTTTGGGGTGCATTCATGAATTTTGGCTACTCCCATTGTTTTTCTACAAAAGACTTTTCAAAGCTGCTTTGTTTGTCGACATATCAACATAAAGCGTAGAAAAGTCAATGAACTTTGAACTTTGAAAGTAAAACTATTCTGTATTCGTACGGCTGCGTTTATATTGTTCTAGAAACTATAATAAGACTATTTCTTCACACAAATGACTTTTAAGTTTCAATTAATTACATAAATAATTAAGCAATGTAAATGTCTTCATATTCATAGTATATATTTGATTCCTGCTTTTTTTTTGCTGGAGGAAAATAATTAAATTTCTTTTTAATAGCATGAAAATTTTACAGTTCCCACAATAGTTTTTATTTGCCTTTGGCATTCTAAAGTATTTATTATAATGAGAGAAACATTTATGACTTATTACATTATTTTTGAGAAAATGACAGAAAGGTAAAATGACTTTGAACAATTTTTTTTAATTTAAAACTAAAATGTTGTTCGGAGACCTAATTAATTAATTGTATGATAATTTTTAAAACTTAAACTGTAATATAAAAATTCCAAGTTCAATTTTTGTGAATTTATTAGCACCAACCAACTTGCTAAGTCTAAATTCTCTTTTGTAGTTTTGGTGAAACAAGTTGGATTAGATACAATCAAACATATCACTCTAAATTGTCGTTTGGTTAACTTGACCTGTCGTTGTTACCATGTTGGCAGATCGCAAAAGGCTATTAACTTGGGATTTACTGCGAGGATTGATGTTGGACGACTTGTCATTTGTGGGTAATTACTACTACTAGTTCTTTTGTTTGTTTTCTCCTTTTTTCATGGGTTTGACTTTATTATTATTTTTACCAAAACGTTTTTGGGAGGAGAAATGGCAAAATTGGAATCTTGAATCTCAAAGTCATATAAAGGAGTTTTATGCCTTAACTGCCTAAAACAACATTTCACGTTTGTTAATTCCTTAACATTTTATTTCATTCTTTTATTAATTTTATTTTTTTATAATATATATTTTCTCCAATAAGTATAAGTATGTAACAGTGTTTAGATTTAATTCTCTTTTATTAGAGCTATTTTAAAACATTTGGTAGTTTTGTTTATATTTTCTAACTTTCTTTAGTAAAATTTGTTTATAGAAAAGGCTTTAACTTTCAATAAGGTGCACTAAAAGGTTAGGGGTATTAATTTATGGTGGTGTCCTTTTTATAGACCTTAATTTAACTTTAATATGTAAATTGTAATAGGATTGATAATTGTGATTTGTAATTGATTATAAGTGTAATTGTGATTATAAAAGTTGGTTATTAAGGTTTCAAATTGATATTAAAAAAAATTAAAAATTCTAACAATGACTTCAAAGACACTAACTCAAGCGAATTCAAAATATTTCAAATTGATGCAATAAAGCAATTTATTTATTAAAATCCTAAACATACTATTTTCCCCCTTTAAATTTATTTGCAAAAGCATTAGCTGCATTCGCAAAAACAAAATTCTAGAAGCGTTTCATATCAGAGGTAAATATCATTTAATCTATCGTCAAAATATTTTAGAAAGCTGAAAAGGATGAATTGTTAATTGGGATATTAGAAAATGACTAGTTTTTTTATTCTAATTATATTTTTATTTTATAAAAAAAAAAACATGTACATTATTCAAATGGCCATATTTTAATTCTTAATTTTTAAAATAGTTATATTTCTATTTATAAACTATTTATAGCAATGTTTATAATATATATATTTTCTATTTGTAAGCAATTTATATCATTCAAACTAGACTTGAATATAATTTAATCTACCGTCAATCTATTTTAGAAGGCTAAAAAGGAGGAATTGTTAATTGCGATATTAGAAAAGACCTAGTTTTAAGCATAAATAACTTTTAATCTAATTATATTTTTAGTTCATAAAAATTATGTTTATTAAAATGTACATATTTTAATTTTTAATTAAAATGGTTATATTTATTTTTATTTATAAAGTATTTATAGCATGTTTATACACGCTTCATGTCATTCAAACAAGAGGTAAATATCACCTATTTTAGAAGAATTAAAAAAAAATTAAAAAGAGGAATTATTAATTGGGATATTAGAAAAAGCTAAGTTTTTAAGTTCATGAAAAAATATGTTCATTATAATGCTCATATTTTAATTCTTAATTTTTAAAATGGTTATTTTCATTTTTATTTATAAATAGCTTATAGCATGGTTATAAAATATATTTATAAACCGTTTGTATTCTATTTGTAATTAAAAGTTGTTATATTAAAAATAATTTTTAAAAAATATGGATTTAATTTTTTAAGTGATTTTTTAAAAATATAATATTTAGTTATCTGCAACAGTAGCCATGGAGAAAGCATGCAAAGAAAGATATGAAGAGTATTTTTTTTTTCCTTTTAAAAAATGGTGAAGAGGTGGTTACTGGTTACAAGAGAATAATACACCATAAGGCAAAGATAATTAAATTAGCCTTCTTCTTTGATTATAATGCTGAAAAACTTCAGTTTTGCGTTTTCTCATTACTTCATCCTTAAAATTTTGGTTGTGTTACAAGGAGCTTGTTGCATGCGAGAGGATTAACAATGGTGAAGCAGCAAGAACACCAAATAGATTTCAAAAAGGAAAATAACTATTTAGTCTTTGCCGTTTGTTGAAAATTACAGTTTTTATATTTTGTATCCGTTATATTATTTAGTCAAAATGATTATTAAATGAATTTAAAATAACAAATATTACTCCTAAAAAATCAAAAAAAAAGAAATAATTAGCCCCTACATTTTGTTCAAAAGTAATCATTTCGTCTTCATGTTTTGTGATAATAGTTATTTAGTCTTTGTGTTGTGTATATGTTAAATGGAATATTTTGAGAATCTTTGATGAATATACTAAATGAGTTAACAGAAACAAAATGCAATGACTAAATATTATTATCGCAAAATATATAAACGAATAATTACTTTCAATAAAATGGAAGGAGTAATTAACTTCTTTATAATTCAAAATTTGAGTAAATAAAAAGAAAGATGAGACGGGTGCATTCTAAAAAACATTAGGAAATTTAAATGGTGTACGTCATAAAGAAAGAATTTTGAAATATGGACGAAATAGGGTCTTACGCAAGTTTAAATTGCGAACAACTAATCAGCAGCTAGTGTTTCGCGACTTGAACTTGCGAAACAGGAGTTTAGCAAGTTCAAATTGCGAAACTCAATTGGTTTCACAAGATGAAGTTGCAAAACAAGGCTCAATTTTGTTCTTCAGACACTTAGTTTGGCAATTCCAAATTGCAAAAGAAAACAGCCTATTTAAAGCCCGAGGAAATAGAAAAACAATTACATTTCGAACAATATCGTAATTCTGTCATTAAAAAAAGCTTACAAGTTGTGAAAATGACATACACAGCTCCATTTTCGTTGAATTTATTCTGGAGCAGTGTCATACCAATGATGGCCAGTGTAGTTGGTCCGAACAGGAGTCTAGCCAACTCAACAATCTGCATGGATGCTCAGTTATGATTTGATCAGCTTGTTGATCGAGTATGCAGAGTTTGTCAGGTGAATAGGAGGGTGGTTCAACTGCGTTTTATTTTGGTGTGCACAGAAAACAATGGTATTAGGCGTTACATAATTATGAGGGACAACGAGACAGTCCCGTTTTTATACTTTTACGCGTTCAAATATCTAAAATTATACATATCAGCAGAACTGATTAGTAATGTATGTGAAGCCACTCTGTCTACACCGTATGTTGCAGGAGAAAGCAATGCTGCTGCAAATGAGAATATCGGCGCTGGATATGCTGATCCAGAAAATAAGGAATTCGTAAACGAGCCAGTCCAGCTTAAAATGTGGGGAATGAAGAGGAGACGTCAGCGGATAGTTATTCCAGCAGTAATGAGGAGTATGTGTCTTAGGACGATAACACCAATGACAGTGAAACCGATGTAATTACATTATCAGGACATTTTGTTTACGGTGACATAGGGGAGGAAGTACCGGAGGATAAGGATTCTGAGGAGTCAATATGGGACGAAAATATGTAGAGTATTGACGTCGGGATTAATTTCAAGAGCAAAAAAGCTGTAATGTTTGCCGTGGCTGAATGGTTCGCAAAAAGAGCTGTAACGTTCCACACTGTCTCGAGTAAGAAGACGACGTTGGCAGTCGAATGTGTTACCCGTTGAGCTACATATCCACAGGAACTACTGCACGGCGCATGATACAGATGAAGTATTCGTGTATTGGAACAGTCATGGTACAGAAAGTGGAAAATGGTTAAATGGGTTAAGTAGCATAATTGGCCCGACGCTGAGTCAAATGTGTCACATCGAATGATATTGCGAAACTGATTATCCCGAATATCAAGAACGACCCGGGATATAAGGTGACACAGATTCAAACAGACGTGCATGAACTATTCCGTGCTAAAATGGGATAAAAAAAGCGTGGCACGAAAGGAGAAAGGCCATTGAAATATTATACAGGCATGACAAAATAATTTTTTAGAACTACTAAGATATTTGTCAGCAGTGTAGTGGACAACCGAGAACCATATTCATATTCAAGTTGAAACATAGGTCCTAAAAATAAGCACCATTTATTTATTTTTTTTTTAAATGATAACCTAGTTTAATAATAATTTTTGTGTATAATTTTGTAGAGAAATATGGAGCTGTCCACGGCTTTACCCGATTACCTGAATAAAATATCTTAAAATTTACTACAAAGCAGAACAACGATAAGGAAAGGGAAAAAGCTCAAAAAATGGGAAACTGAAAATTGTGGGCCTGTCCTGTGCCTTGCCATGGCGGTCCTAACAAGCTCTGCTTCTTTATCCGTCTCTATTCACCTCTTTACTCCTAACAGGAATCCTCGTTTCCTTCTAAGCTCCATTAATGCTCGAGTACAATCTCTGCACCACCAAATTCACTTCCATTACTTGCAAATGTACGCTGTTAATTTCCACTAATCTCTCTTCTTTTTCTTCCTTGACTTTTCATAATCTAGGTTTTGCAACGGAACTCGAAAGCCCTACAAGTGCGAGTTCTAGAAGCTCGATTATGGCGTCCATTGAATGATAGGCGTAGAAGTTGCAGTAACTTTGCAGCATTAACTTCTGGACATGACCGGTTGCTGTTTAATCCGATACGTCTTCTCAGGAAAGGCTTCTCATCTCGGAGAAGGATTAACAGTGTAATCAATTGCACGGCTAGTATTAGAAAGCATGCCTCCGTTCTTTTCCTCCGGTTACTTGTTACGGTTCTGCTCGTTACCTCGATTTCCATGGACGCCAGCAATACTCCAGCGTGTGGGTTTAATTTGAATTATCAGTTAATGAGATGGTTATGTTCGAGGAATGATTGTATTGTTATTAACTTGTTGATTTTTGTTGTTTGTTATTTAGGGGCGCTTAGCGAAGAGAATCTTCTGTTCCTGGAGGCGTGGAGAACAATTGATCGTGCTTATGTGGACAAAAGTTTCAATGGACAGAGTTGGTTTAAGTATAGAGAAAATGCTCTGCGCAATGAACCAATGAACACGCGAGAAGAGACATGTATGAATTTTATTTTTTAAATTATTTACTTTGGTGCTTTTGCTACACCTCAATAACTGCTGAATTAGCACAACTTTTTGTTCGTCCTCTCACATAGAATTAGAAATGCATGTATGTCTGAGTTTCGTACATTGCTTCTTACTATTATAATGGAACCTGATCAGCACTGTGCTGTAAAAAATTGTCTGAGTTTGGTACCACATAACTACTTGGCTACATTACTGATTTGTCTGTGCTGATCATTGTACAATGGACTATATATGTACTCAAATCTCAGTTACAGTTGACAGTTGCAAATTTGTTATGTTGTTTTGATCGCCATCTTTAACGTGTGTAAAGTCTTGGTTGATATAAGCTGTGTGTGACTTATTTCTTTGGTAGATTTAGTGGATGGTATGGTCTGTATATGTTTACACTCACATCACGTTCATAACAGATTTGATACTGTTCAATAACATACTTATATTTTACCATATTTTTATCAGCATGCTTCCTGTTGTAACTCTCACTCTCTCAGCAAAGGCGTTGGATAATACCTTTATATTGAAAATTCGGAGGCCTGCATGTGAATATATATTATTTTTGTGCCTTCTATGCGAATAGGCTATATATTAAAGCTTATATAGTTATAACAATAGCCAGGGTCACTTAGTTGTAAGAGCTTGCTCATAAGTTATGAATTGTTTATTATCATGTCAATTGCAACTAAAGAGTGCAGAGTTTGCTTTTTCTTTGATGAATGATCATTGACTGCATCAACTGCTTGTTGCATCTAGCAATGCTAGTAGTCAAAAGCAGCATGTTAGTGATTCACCATCTTCTTAATTGCCGTTCCCTTATTTCTTTAAGCAGACATGGCTATAAGGAAGATGCTTGCAACTCTAGATGATCCCTTCACCAGGTTTTTAGAACCTGAGAAGCTTAAGAGTTTGCGGGTATGAGCCATTTTCTTCATATTACTGTAATCTGTTTCCTTTTTACTTGTATGTTATGGAAGCCAAAAGCGTGTCATTGCCTATAGCAAAAGGATGTGAGTTTACCCTCTTATTTAAATCAGTTAATCTTCTCTGAAGGCAGTCTGGAACACAAGGTGCTCTTACAGGCGTGGGCTTGTCCATTGGCTATCCTACGAGTTCTGATGGACCACCTTCTGGAATTGTTGTTATTTCAGCAGCTCCAGGAGGTCCAGCAAGTAGGGCTGGCATTTCATCTGGTGATGTTATTTTGGCTATAGATGATGCAAACACAGAAAGCATGGGGATATACGATGCAGCAGACCTTTTGCAGTATGTGTCTTGGCTTATAATTGATCTGTTTGGTTTGCTCTTTGTCTAAAAGTATAAGAAGCTAGAGCCTAGAAATGATTTCTGTTTGGAAAGCTTTTAGAAATAAATTTCATCGAAGGATTCTATTTGTTAGAAACATCCATTACAGCATTTACTAGACATATCATCAAGTATTGGAGGCTTACCTTTTAAAGGGAATATTCTCTTCCATGCTTGATAGAGTTTTTCTTCCATTAAGAATCATCTTTACTTTCACATTTGTTTAAATACCATTCTAAGTTACTCTAGTGATTTTTAGGGGACCTGAAGGAAGCTCAGTGGAATTAACCATTCGCAGTGGACCTGACATAAAGCATCTATGTTTGATGTAAGTTTGCTTATTTATTTCTCTTAAATGTTTTCTCTGACTGATAGAATTGTGGTTGTACCATTGGCTGGCTGTTGAGGCTTGAAGTTTAGTTGAGTTGAGTAGAAATTTGGTTGACTCCAATGATAGTTGCATCATTATGCTGTTATCAATTTAGCTACTTTAGTATCATAATCACCTTTATTGGATTTAAAATGACCAATTGTTGCTTTCCAGGCGAGAGAGGGTGTCTCTAAATCCAGTGAAGTCTAGACTATGTGAAATTCCTGGCTCAGGGAAGGATTCTCCCAAAATTGGGTATATTAAACTAACATCATTCAACCAAAATGCTTCAGGTAGGTGGGTTTTCTTCTGTTATTATTTAAAGAAATGGTTCTGAAATGTTGCAGATGATACTTTCTTCTTGTTATTTTGGAAGTTGGATTTTGAAAATAGAAAAGTTTGTTGGTGGTGACAAATAAATGCACCGTGTATAGAGAAATCTAAAACACACTAAGTAGAGGAAGTGTTTGAAGATTGCATATGATATATATGACAAATATTTATGCTTATATGATTAAGTTGCATAACAATTTCATTTGGCACCGGCACAACAAGAACCCTGAATTTGTTGTTGGTTTCTTTTTTGTGCCTTAAAGAATGGGTAAGATAAACGGTGCAATGTTTCTATGCATGTGAGTGGAGCTTATATGTTCCAATATGAGTGGATGGAATTAAAATTTTGGGAACTTGTACTCTGAACCTTGTAGCTTCAACTAACTTGTACTTTGGTTTTGAACTACGGGTGGAATGTTTTAGTCATTGCATTTCCATTTTCCTGTTAAAGCAAATTACTGCTAGATGTTAAAAGCTCCATAAGACTCGTTTCTAAAGAAAGAATAAGGATATTCGTGTGATGGGGATACAATAAAACAAGTTAGAAAATAAATTCAGAGAACAAGTTCCTGATTTTCCTAACATCTTCATTTCATGAATATCCTATCACAAAATTTAAGTAAATGCAAGGTTCTCATATAGCTATTCCATCAGTAATATTACGTTGAATTGGTAAAAGCTCTGAATCATATCAACTGGGAATGATGAGATTGAGAATCTTTGGATTAATATCTCATCATCAAAGCTGAAAAATAAATGAAACTGAATTTATTTTTGGATGGTGGTTGTGACAATCACTCCAGTGGAAATAACCAAATGCCTTGGTTTTTGGAACAGAATCGACAGTCAAAGAGACTCCTTTGTCTCCTGAAGATGTTCAATTGTTAAATTTACAAAATTTTCCCATTTATGATGCTGACAATTGTTTCTTTTCCAGGTGCTGTGAGAGAAGCTATTGGTACTTTGAGGAGTAACAATGTTGGTGCCTTTGTGTTGGACCTTCGAGACAATAGGTGATAAGCTTTCAAGTTTTGACATGCTACATTTTAAACTTGATCCTATGTCAGCATTTTCTGAAAGCTTAAATTTGCTGCAGTGGTGGACTGTTTCCAGAAGGAATTGAGACTGCCAAGATTTGGTAAGTTTATAAGATGATCAGCAGGGAACATAAATGTGATAGATTTTTATATATGCTTGTTTAATATATGTGCAATACTTGACCCATTATCTTAAACAATTAGCATGTACAATTTTCCTAGGTAAACGTCATGGAATTTTTGTTGTACGTAGTTTATATAGAGCAGTAGATACTTGGCATAAGCTTACTGTTTTATTTTAACATTTTTTTTCCTTAATACATTATGCTAATGTGCTTGAATCAAATAAATCATGTTTATTATCAAGTCATTCAAACAATTGGCTGCTGTTTTCGCTGCCTGGTTGAAGTTTTGCAGTATTAATATTAGTTAGTTGTTGCCTTTTAGGTTAGACAAAGGCGTCATTGTATACATTTGTGATAGCCGTGGAGTTCGAGACATATATGATGCAGAAGGAAGTGGTGCAATTGCTGCTTCAGAACCCCTAGTTGTATTGGTACACTTTCTTGTACTAAGCCTAAGGTTTCCACAAATCTTACAGTTTATAGAAACGGCTGGAAACTCTTTTTTGTCCCTTTCAATTTCTATTTGCATGATGTTGCTATTCTAAAGTCTATACACATTCATGCTACTGCAAATTATTTCTTTTCTTCCTTTCGTTCTGGCCTTCTGGGCTTTGTACTAAATATATGCCTGAACTTTCACATTTTAATCACAAAATGATCAACCTGAATCCATTGATGTCTCTCTTCTGTGTTTCGATTAGGTGAACAAGGGAACTGCAAGTGCTAGTGAAATATTAGCTGGTGCATTGAAGGACAATAAACGCGCTCTGTTATTCGGAGAACCCACATTTGGGAAAGGGTAATCGCTTTTGTTTATGTAACGTTTGTGAGTAATATTGCAATTACAAATAATATTTCTCACCGTTTGTAATTGGTATGTTAATCCTTTCTGCAGCAAGATTCAATCAGTCTTCCAGCTCTCCGATGGCTCTGGCATGGCTGTTACAGTTGCTCGATATGAGACACCTGCGCACACTGATATTGACAAGGTCTGCATATAGCTTTTTCCATGTTTTAATTTCACATTTAATATCCCTATTGTTCTTTTGCAGGTTGGCGTTATCCCAGATTATCCACTACCAAAATCATTCCCCAAGGAGGATGAGAATTTTTGTGGCTGTCTCCAAGACCCTGCATCCACTTGCTACATCAACAGAACCCGATTTTTTACGAGATGACAGTTTCTTTGTATTTTGATATTTGTTCTTTGGGAGACAGCAAAATTATTTCTCGAGCAGATTTAAACTATTCTTCTGTTCATTGATCTTTATGAGTGTAAAGTTTCACAAACATTTATGAAGGCTTTGGGGAAAAAAAAGGAAAGGGAGAAAAAAGGACAGGAATGAAAATGATTACTATAGTGAGAATTGATCATGGCTTATCGGTTTATCTCTGGGTGGGAATCTTATAAATTTGGTTATGCTGTTATATTATTTACTTGCCTGCTTCCATGCGATACAATTTTGCTGCTTCTTTTGGTTCAATTCAAATTTCCAGTTTGCTTAAAAAAAAAAAAAGCTCCACTTCAGTTCTAAAACCATCAGAAAGTGAAAACATGGCTAGGGAGTGTATTTTATTGAAACAGTGTAGTTTAACATCAACCTTAATAGTATAATATCAAAATCATGGTCCTCCTATGACATACAGCGAGGAAAAAAATCAATCCACGATATTGGAAAGAACAAGAAATCGTAGACAGGAAGCCTCTAATAAGATGATGAGGATTATTTCATAAAGCTTGGATTTACCCAATTCAACCGCAATGAATGATCACTGTAAGCATGGAAGAAAACTAGAAATCACCTAAAGCATCTTTGTCCAGGAACCTAAAAAGGGGAAAACAGCAATCAACAATCTCAAGAGCAAAGGTACGTCATTTGTTTTCTCCGTCTTCCCCAATTTACCATTTCGAGATGGTGTTCTTCGAGATGCAGACTGGCCTGCCCTTTGAGTTTGCGATGGGCGCTTCTTGAATTCCATTCCATTTCCATCCAGTTCATCCCATCCCCCAAAATAGGATGCATCTTGTCTCTTCTCCTTAACCGAACCATCATCATTAACCCAAGACCGAAACCCTCCATTTCCCATTTCTTCTTCCTCTTCTTTCTCATCCATTTCAACATTGGTTCCCGACCTGGTAAATGGTTTCCTCCCCTTCCTCCTCTTCTTTCTTGGCTTGCGTTTTGGTTTACTTTTTGTCTTCCCCCACAACAGTTTATACACAAAAGTTAAGGCTGACTGCCCAAGAGGAATTGCTAATGTCATAAAGAAAGCTTTAGGTCCTGTAGCTAACAACCAAGATACGATGATGGGCGGCAGAGCCCAACCATAGGATTTCAATACCTGCACTGACCAAATCACCGACACTATTCAGTTCTCTTGTCCAAAAGACTGATTATAAGACTTTGAACTTGCTGTCCAAATAGCTCAAGCTTTTAGAAAAATTCGTGCATCTAAAATCTAAATATCAGAACAAGAAGCAGTGAATTACCTCAAAAATCCAAAAACTATCAATAGCTTCTTCCAAAATCCCAGCAGCTTCTTCTTCCTCCGCATCCTCTGACTCGTCCGACCACCACTTTCTCCTCTTGCCCTTCTTTGTATAATCCTCTGCTTCTTCGTTTTCCTCTTTCATCGTATCATCATTTTCTTTGTCACGAAACTTGAATTTAAACTTCTGGGAACCAACGGACTCGGCATTGGAATCCCAGCGACTGTACCTGGCGGTGAAGATGGCACCGGTTCTAATAATGGTAATATGCGATCTTCTACAAACAGATTGAAAGTACAAATTTGGGTTTTTGAATGGAGTTTTTGAGACGGGTTTTTTGAACAGAATAAGTCCACCGCCGTGGCCGACGGCAACCCCACCACTCTCCATTTGCAGTCGATACCACAAGCAGAAGCTCCAGCGCTTCTGCTACGAAGCTTCTCCAGTTGCCACATTCTCATTATCCACTTTATTCTTTTTTTATTTTTCTTCGTTTCTATTTTAAGACAGAAAGGCGAATCTACTACGTTCATTTTATTTTAAAATAAAAATTAAAAAATGAAAACTATAATAATCCCCGAAACTTAAACGACGCCGTCGACTACACTCTTCATTCGTCTCGAAACGACGCTGTTTTCTAGTAAAGTATTTTCTATATAAACCACCCTTGTTCGTTCGGTTCCAGCAGCAGGCTAAATCCTTGCAATCTTCTAGAAACAGCGAGAAAGGGATCGAGAGATGAGGCCTACGCCGATGGACTACTTGGCGGATTTGGAGGAGCATGGAACGACGGTGGCGATGGATGTGGACGATGTGGAAGCACTCGAGATCTTCGGAGACGGCTCCCTCAACGTGGAAAACAAGCTCGCCGACGCCGATTTCTTCAACAATTTCGAGGACGATTTCGATGATTCTGACATCAACTGAGTCTCTTCTAAGATGGCTGGTGCTACCTGTGTACTTTTTTCTTTATATCATAGCTACCTTAGGATAATAGGTTCCGCTTTTTCTCTGTTTATCATAATTTGGGAGGAAAAGAGGAGAAAGTAGGCTTGTTGGAAATTATTCTGATGGAATCAGATACTTTGAATTGAATATTATATATGCATTTTAAGTTTTCTCTTCTCTCTAGTGCATTTATTTAATTTCCAGCAGTTGAGAATATGCATATAACAGCGATTCAATATTCATCTTATAGCTATTATGTTGAGGATCCTGCTAATTAGATGGAATTATTTATTTTCTGTTGTTTTTTTGCTAGCTTTGTTATTTGTTTTTGATGAAGCTCCATTTGATGTTTCTTATTATTAACTTGCTTTGGTATTTCCCCTGAATCAGGGGTTTGTTCCTGTTTGGTGCTTGCTCATACTCGAAATGTTTTTTTGCTTAGCTTCCAATTATAGACACTTTAAATGGATTTTCATTTGTGTTTTAAGTGTACATTCCGTTAATCTTGATGTCAGAGTTTTTAATTTTGATTCCGGTTGTGTGATTTGGTTTAGGAAATAGTTATAACACCTCAAGGTGTGCAAACTAGTTAACTCTCTCAATCCAGTGTTTACATCACTTCCTAGTCTCCAATTTTAACTGCAGAGATGAATTAAATGAATTTTTGTGAGCTGATGCCTGCTGATGATATGAACACTGACAATTATATCTTAAAACATTGTGATATTGGTGTTGTGGATTATTTTGTTCAGTAATTTTGAAACTTTTGTGTACGTGGTACGAATATATATATATTTTTTTTTAGGTGGGTAGGGAAAGTTAAGTTATGGTTGTGAACTTATAGTAATATTAAGATGGGTGCCGTTGTCATGTGAGAAAAAACTTGTGTGAAGACCAAAAAGAAATAACATAAAAATGACATTTTCTAGTAGGGAAACTAAACAAGGCTGCAAGATGAGAGCAATTGTGTTAACTCTACTTTGTGAAATGATGTTGACAAGGTATGCTTTCCATTTGACAACATTTGAGAAACTTGCTGCATTGTTGGTCTCCGCTCTTGACGGGCTTCAAGGCAACCAAATGCTAGTCTTGCTATGCCAACCAGTTCTTCTGCTACTTCATTTTTAGGAGGAGGCAGGCGTTGGTCCAACACATCCTTGAACAAAATTTGAGAGGATGATGTTGAACTTGATGAGATAGATGATATGAGATCCCCTGGATGCCTTCCCATCAGCACTTCCCATGTTACAACTCCGAAGCTGTACACATCACATTTCTCATTTGGTTCCGTGGCGTAGGCAAGTTCTTCAAACAAAAAAAAAAAAGGTACAACTTTTTTCACAATCATGAACTGCAGAAAAATGAATGTCTAGTTATTCATACTTACCTGGAGCAGAGTATCCGAATGTGCCTACAAATGTGGTCCAATGGGATGAGTTAGGCTTCAAAATTCTGGCCGTTCCGAAGTCAGAAACGCGTACTGTATATTCCAAGTCCAACAGAACATTATTGCTGGTTATGTCCCTGTGTATTATTGGTGGAACACAATCATGATGCATATAACATAAAGCATTAGCTACACCCTTGATAATGTTCACTCTGTTGGGCCAATCTAACTCAGTAGCAACAGCTCCATTTCTTAGCATTTTTGCTAGACATCCTCCTTCCAACAACTCGTACACCAGAAATGGGTATCTTGGGTGACAACAGTAACCGTAGAATCTAACAATATTCCGGTGTCGCACTTGGGTCAATGCATTAATCTCATTTTCAAAAGCTTTGAGATTGATTATTTCACCATCTTCTGATTGGTGAAGTTTCTTAACAGCAACAACTTGACCTGTTGGTAACTTGGCTTCATAAACACTTGCAGTTGCGCCAATTCCTATGCAGTACTTGGAATCAAACTCCTCAGTCGCTTCAATGATGCTTTGATGAACAAACCTCCCCTCTCCACATCCTAATATCGGCAGGAAATTCTCACTAACTGCCACTTCAACTTGTTCATCTTTGTTCATATCTTCATCTCTATTTCGTTTTCTGCGATAAACACATATCATGCACAGTGCAACGGAAATTAGCAATACAGAAGCAATAATTTGTACAATGATTATGAGCATTGTTCTATTGCTGTGCTTCTTTTTAGATGATAACGGGCATGGACTCAAGGCAGCATTTTTACCGCACAAGCCTTTGTTATTACGCAACATTTCTGCTGATGCATTGGCGAAAGCTTGATTATCTGGGATGGAACCCTCCAACAGATTATTGGATACATCAACGGTTGTCAAGCTAAATATTTGGCTAAATGTTGATGGGATTGAACCAGAAAGCTTGTTATGCGAGATGTTCAACATTTCTAAGCGAAGCAGAGACCCAAGCTTGTATGGCAATTCTCCTAAAAGCATGTTGTGACTTAAATCCAGACTTTGTAGAGATTGTAAATTGCCAATCTGAAAAGGAACATTGCTGTTAAGTCTATTGCAACTCAAATTCAAGAAAATCAGCCTCGAACAATGTTGCAGTTCTTCAGGAATGGATCCATGAAGATGATTCGCGGCAAGACTAAGCTGCTCTAGATTAGACAACATTCCAAGCTCTGTGGGAATATTGCTTGCAAGATTGTTGTTATTCAACTTAAGGACCCATAATGGCATATTGCCTAGTTCTTTAGGGATCTCTCCCACTAATTCATTGAATGACAAATCAAGCTCCTGTAAATGAGTCACTTCAGCAATCTCATTCGGTATACTTCCAGATATCTGGTTGTTGGAAATTCGCAGGCTTGTTAAGTTCTGCAACTTCCCCCAACTTTCTGAAAGTTGCCCATGAAATTTATTGTAACTGAGGTCAATATAATCCAAATGAGGATAAAAGCCTAAATCTTCTGATATGTTTCCTATAAGTTGATTCCCTCGAAGTCGAACTTTAACTAAGGTTGTGCAGTTCTTCAAGCTTTTAGGCAGTGGACCTGTAAACTTATTGTTATCTGCGCCCAAAAGAATAAGTTTTCCAGAAAGGCAGATATTTGGTGGCAGGAAACCAGAGAACATGTTGTTTCTCAATTGCAATGAAATTAATGAAGTAAGATTGTCAAGTTTTGGACTGATTTCACCGGTGAGTCTGTTCGAGAGCACATTTAAGTACGAAAGGGATTTCAGGTTTCCAATTTCCTGAGGAATAGTTCCAGAAAGTTGGTTTTCAAATATATTAATGATATTCAAATGGCTCAAGTTTCCAATAGGGGGAGGTATAGGGCCGGTTAAGAAGTTGAATTGCAAAGAAAGGTCAATAAGTGATTTAAGCTTCCCAATTTCCTGAGGGATGGATCCTGTAAGTTTGTTTTCATTAAGCCAAATATATTGAAGTTTACTCAAATTTCCAATAGATGAAGGAATTGAGCCAGACAATAGATTTTCACCACTATATAGAACTTCCAAAGATTCCAACTTTCCTAGTTCCTGCGGAATGGATCCATTTATCTTATTGCCTTTGAGAGTGAGTATTTCAAGTTTCCATAGAAAACCTATCTCAGCTGGAATGTTTCCAGAGAGCAAATTATGGCTTAGATCAAGAAAGAAAAGTTGTGATAGGTTTCCTATTTCCTGAGGTATGGTACCTGTAAGTTCATTTTGTTGCAAGATTAGTTGTTGAAGATTTGAAACAAGGCCTATATTAGATGAAATGATTCCTGACAGGTGATTGTCACTCAAATCAAGAGCTGTGAGTTTTGAAAGGTTACTAATTTGATCTGGGATTGTTCCATAAAGTGAGTTATTATGAAGGTCAAGCTCAATAAGATCAGAAAAGCAAGAAAAATCAAGATTCTCGAGCGTACCTCTCAGATTACTGCTGCCAACATTTATACTTAGGATGGTTCCTGACTCAGAACAAGAGATTCCTTCCCAGTTACAGTGAATATTCAAATTATTTGTGGAATTAGGAAGATTCCAAGATGGAAGAAGGGGTTGGGTGTGGTTATGTTGAAGGGTGTTTTTCCATTTGAGAAGTGCTTCTGCTGCTTTTCCATTTCTAGCATTGTAAGAAGCAGAAATTTTGGGAAATGGAAGTGAAACAGAGATTATGAAAAGACTAATTATATGACAGTAATGCATTTTCTGAGTTTAGACAGATGATAACCAATCTAGTATTAATACTATAATATAAAGTTGAACAGTGCCTTCGGCGTTTACCCCTTGCTTCTACGTGCTTTGGTTAGTTCGCGCCGCGTCTCCTTTTCACCATGCGACGCAAACGACGGCGTTTGCTCCCTGCGTCCTTTACCTTTAACCTTCCTAGACTTCGGCCGGCCACTGTTCATTTAAAGTGGGACCGGACTGGTGACCAGAGGTTCACAGTTTAATGGACGATTATTAGCGGACCGGTTTTCAGGCGGTTTAAGGGTGCCGAAACCGGCTGTTTAGGCCGGTTCGGCAAGATTTTTATTTTAAAAAAAAAATTTCAGCTGGTTGATCAGGTGGTTACTTAAGTGGTTTGGACGGTCAAGGCCGATTCCAATTCCTGGGTTGAATCTGAACCGGCTAGCCCCTCCAACGGTTCCGGTCTGGACTTAACGGTTACGGTCTGAGGCTGAGCCGGTTCCAGTTAACCAGCAGGGCAAAACCACTGGTTTTTTCTCACCTCCTTTTTTAGGCTTCTATAAACTGCTTTTTTTTAATTGGTCTATTCACATGCTATTCCTTTTCAGTGCACCACATGTTCACTTCACCTCTCTACGATGATACGGTGTCGCTCGGAGCTCCACGCCTTTCTTCTTTTTCACTGTAAAAAGAAAAAACAAAGAACAATCATCTTATTAAAATTCTCTAACAAGTTATGACACCCTCTTTCAATTTATAGTTGTTTGTTGAAACCACCGGAGTTTTTAACCATTAAAATTACACTTTCACCATTCTTTGCATCTATAGATACCCTCTTGAAACCCCATCCCATTCCATCCAACTTCCCCTAATTTCATTTCTCTCAACTGCCTCTAATTCCCAATGAGTGTTCATCGTCTACTCATAGCCTCCTCAAAGTTCTTTTGTTCCGTTTTGAGATCTAAAAAATGTTCTAAAATTGAGAGCCGAACCATAGTTTTATTAGAACCACAAGTCTTTACCAATTATCTTGAAACCCCATCCCATTCCATAGTTTTGCTCTCTATAGTGTCATTGAGTGCCTTGAACAATTCTATGGAACACTAATTTCTCTTGGACTAAGAGGCGACTCAATCACCTTGATAATTATAGTATCGTGTAAGGGAAGATTATATTATATATTTGTTTTTTCCTTTACTTTACTGTTATAATAATTATGTCCAATGTTTTCTTATATTTGCTATGGATCTCCCAATCCAACCCAGCATATCCTTCTTCTATATATATATAAACAAACAACTGTACTGATACTAACTTTTCTTAAAAAGACAAGAGTCAAAAGCAATTAAATGTGAAATAATGACCTTAAAAACAAAAGCAACATCAGAAAATTATTATTTTCTGCAGACTAATTAATCATAAAGTAAGAGTGATTAGGATTAATTATGGGGATCTAGCTTTTTGCAAGAAAGTGAAGTATTACTAAAAAAAAGTGCTTGTCAGAGTGTAAGTATTTTTTATAAGAAAACATTAATATTGGTTAATAGGGGCATTCAGTCTGTTTAGGCATCCTCCTCTTATAAATTAAATTAAATGATTATGAAAACAACAGTGCTAGACATGTGTACTAGGTACGTGTCACATGCGTCCGCATTAGCTTCTACCTAGTACTTAGCAGCTCATTGTCGCGTTCTCCTATTGGAGACAAATAATAACATGGGAAAAAAAATTATTTAGTGACTGGATATAATAATAATAATAATAATAATAATAATAATAATAATAATAATAATAATAATAATAATAATAATAATAATAATATATTGTGTTTGTATTTTGTAAATATAATTATTTAATTTTAATATTTTATATTTATTTAGTTAAAATTTAATTTCATCTAAAATTTTAAAAATATTTTTTAAACAGAATAACGTGTAAACTAAGCTTCAAATTTAATACGCAACGATATTTTAATAATAACAACAAATTAAATGGACACTCGAATTTACATCACAAACACAGGTTGATAATATTTAATAATAATTTTGTTGTATCAGTATTATCATATAAATGTTATAGTATATATTCTTCTTATAGTTGGTATTCATGTTATATCATATTCAATGTCCTCTAAACCTTAATGATTGTACCGTAAATTATTTAAAATTTTAGTTCAAGTTTCAGGCAATTTGCTATTATTTTAATATTTTTATCAACCTCAAATTGACTCAAAATACATTTTACTCAAAAAATTAGACTGAATTGAAATATAATCAAGATTACAGATAATATTAAATGAGTTTTCATATTACTGTATTTTATTTTAGAATAACATATTCTTTTGTGGCAACCTCAATGAATAACAGACGAGGACTTTACAATAAACAAACAAATGATGACAAGTATATAAAGCTCATCCTTTCACTTTCCTTATGATTAATCAATTTTCAACTAATATGTAATGGTTGATTACAATTCCTGGTTTTTTAATTTATGCTGAGAAAGGATTAAAATTCAGATCATCACAAAATGTTTCTTCGTAGTTGGTTGGATTTGTCTTTTTTTGCTTTTTCGCATATTTTAAAATCTAAAGCGGTCCACTTACCAATTACATTACCCTAATCACCATCTAATGGATCCTATGCATATTGAAATTGTTTCAAATTAGTGAGTTTAAACTTATATCTAAGTTCTACTCCATTTGCTTTTAATCTTAAATATTTTATTTGTTTTGACCCAACTTAAATCTTTATTTGTTATTATAAAAGAAAAAGAGGTAATAAAAAGCGATTTCCTAATATAAATCAATGAGCCGACATCTCTGAAAATATACAAAGGAAATGTGATCTCATATGTTTTGCCTGAAAACCTTAATATAATTTGCATCTTTTCACCTTAATTTGAAGGAAATAATAAAGTTATTATTTGGCTCAATTCAAAGAATAACAATATTAATAACCAAATCAATCACAACAAAACAAAATTTGATGTTGAAAATTCACCCACCAGAAGAGAAAATTGAGGATGCTATAGTAACTCTTAGATATTTCGCTAATAAATTTAATACACATGTTAAACTTCCTTTTAACGACCAAAATCATTGCACATCCTTGTTTTCCTTCTTTTTTCTCTCTCTTTACAAGTTGTGTCAAAACACAAAAACAATAATTTTTTTTTTTTACTTTCAATAAAATAAAATTTGATATAATTTTTAACTGTTCAAGTAGTATTTTATTAAAAATTAACGTTTAGTTTCTAAACTAGAAAGAGTTTTTAGGAAGCATTACGACTACAAACGAACCGAGCCAAATCGAACACTACTCAGCTTGAGTTTGGCTCATTTATTAAAAAAATATGTGCAAGCTTCGCTCATTTAAATTTTAAAATGATCGAGTTTGATTCATTTATTAAAGAAACATGTGCAAGCTTCGCTTATTTAAATTTGAAGATGATTGAGCTTGGCTCGTGAGGAGTCATAGTTTTTAAGTTTATCATTTTTTTTTTTATTTTCTAAATATAATAATATAGTTTTGGATTTAGGTATATGTTCCCAAATATCTAAACGAACCGATTTGTAAAACATCCCGCAAGCTTGTGAAGCAATCTCGAGTTCGACTTATTTGTTAAACAAGCTCGATGTTTGAGGTCAAACTAAGCTAGTTTAGCCGAAGGAACAAACTTAGACAATCATTTAGCAAATTGAACTACAAACTGCTTGAAGTGTATTGGTTTATTTGTGGCCCTATTTACAGATAGGACATTTGCTAAAACTGTGGCAACATGAATTACTTAGACCTAAAATAGAACAATTGAATATAACATTAAAAAAAAAAAAAAAAAAAAAGATCAAACCTTGAGCCGGATCAATTTGAGCCTACTAAACAAAGCCCATTTGGATTAGGCCTAACTTATTCGTGGCCCATTATACTTCACCACTTTCAAGTGACATCTAAGCTTGAATGAGGAAGGAAGCTATCAGCCATGGGTTAATTTCTCTGATTAAGGCATTTTGGAGAATTTCATGGAAAAAAAACCTGTTTAAATGGGGGAAATTGTAAGGAAAACGAGAGTTGAAAGAGGTTGGAGAGGAAGTAACTGTAAGAAAGTTTAATTTCCTGATAATATATTTGCATGTAAGTGAGTGTTTAATCAAATAATACCGAATTATTCCAATTGAAAAAATATAATTGATTACATTCTACACTAATATGCACATGTCTATTTTATTGTTTATATTTAATATGATTAATTTTTGTATGTGCTCAAAACAAACAAATTACTACACAGATTAATTTTTTCCAAACTAAATTGAACTTAGCATATGAGGATGTGCTCACTAAATGAATGAGATATCATACTGGATACACTCATTTGTTATCAAATGAAATCCGAAATTTTAGATATGAGAATTAAGATATTTAAATTTAGATTGACACATTGTGGTGCAGTACATTGTTAAAGTTTACCCTTAATTTATGTTACAAATGCTAAAATTTTTATCCAATAAATCATTTGCATACTTGACTAAAACTAGTCTTAACATATCATCTTCAAATCAAATCCTGATTAAGCACTACTTCTAAAGTTTAAATCATCAGAACCACTCATTTACAATAAAAAAATTCGTACATCGTGACCTAGACATGGCATGGGCCGATTTAACCGCCGATTAATTGGTCCGGCCCGTCGTCAAACCTGAATCTTTCGAACCATAACCGAAACCGTTAGGAGGACGGTTTACTTTCGAATAATAAACTGTATTGAACTGGAACCGTCGATGAATTGTTCGAACTGTACTTTTGAACCGCCGGTTAACTATTTTTTTTAAAAAAAAAATTAAATAACCAGCCGAACCACCAGTTATCCTGCCTGCTATGAAACCGCCAGTTTACTGACGAGCCGGTTAAGGTTCAACATTCGCTCTAACCATGACCTAGTAGACCAATACCCATAACCGACCCGACTCGTGACCATGTCTTTAGTCACCGAATATCTATAACACGTGTCCACCGAACTCACATATAAAAAAAATTACTTAACTCCAATTAATTCAGTACATTAACCTAATAAAGAATTAGAAAAATAATTAAAAAAACGTTAAATATGACAATACTTTAATAGACAATTACAAAAATAATCAAAGGGATGATATTTGTCACAATACATTAGATAAATGAAGATTATGATACTGTAAAATTTTTATTGATTTGGTTAAGGCTTCAATGTTCACATCCTTTCACCGCAGCCTGCCACGTGTCATTTATTACTGGAAATGTTTCATGGATGCCAACGTAACATAATTAACTCGCAACATACATACAATAATACAATGTCTTAAGCCGAAAGGACTGGTCCGGGACATCTGGCATTCTTTTCCTCGCACGTGTCTCATCCTTTTCCTCCGCCACTCCTTTTTTTATTTTATTATTTTCTTTTTACCTCCAATTTCCAAATCCATAAAAAGCGCGTAAGAACCTTCACGTATATTCCTATCCCACCGTCCATGCTCACGTGCATTCGAGCCATCGTAGCCGTTGCATTCTAACTCGCTCTAATACTGCCACGCAGCAATATGGACAGGTGTCATTAAATAGACGGTTGAGTTGAGGATTATTTTAATGTTATCCTCTCAATCTCTATAAATACGATATACCCTCTTCTTAGCTTTCATCTCCACGTTCAAGGTTGTAAAGCTGACAAACGAAGAAAATATATATCAAACTAAATCTAAAAAGGAAATTTTTATATTTTCGCATTTTCCATATTTTTCCCTAGAAAACGGAATTTTTTTTATTGAAATGGCTATGAATATTACTCATCAGATCGGAGCTCTAGCCGGAACTCCAATCTCAGCAGAACCAATTAATGCTACAAGTGCAGACTCAACGGCTACGGTCAGCGCTGCTGCGGTGTGGAAGACGCCCACGCCAACTCTCAAGTGCAAAATTCAAACACCAGACGCAGTAGAGCAGAAATCCCAGCCGACGAGCCCCTGCAGGTCTCCGATACTAAGCGGAATCCGGGGTGATCTTTCTGTAGCTTGCCGAGCATTTGCGACGGATTCGGCATTAGAGACAGCTAGAGAAGGATTAGAAGAGAGGATGTACAAAGAAGGCTCCGGCAAGGAGAAAGGTAAGGGAGTACCGGTGTTCGTCATGATGCCGTTAGATAGTGTTACTATGGGTAACACCGTTAACCGAAGAAAGGCGATGAACGCTAGTTTACAAGCGTTGAAGAGTGCCGGAGTTGAGGGAGTGATGATGGATGTATGGTGGGGATTGGTCGAGAGAGACTCTCCGGGATCTTATAATTGGGGAGGGTATGCTGAGCTATTAGAAATGGCTAAACGACATGGGCTTAAAGTTCAGGCAGTGATGTCGTTTCATCAGTGTGGAGGCAACGTCGGCGACTCTTGCACGTAAGTACAATTTTACATTCAAAAAATGTTTTAAACTTTAACTAAAATTTTTTTCTATTATTTTTCATTTCCTTTATTTTGCGGGCCTCTTGTTTCTGATCTTCCCCTTTTTGAATTTTGAGATGAATTAGCTATTATAAGACCACGTCATTAGCCTAGAGTGTACTACACGCGCTCATGTTTGTTCACTCGTTATGGTAGTTATCCCAGTTGGATGCGTCTAGAAGAGAGTGGAACCTGCGTGTTCAATTCAATCTTTAAGCAAGCGTTTGATTATAGAAATAATGAATTTATTTGTTTGTTTCCTCGAGGATGCCACGCTCTGCATTGCTTGCACACTTGAATCTTATCTTTCGTTTGCGTCTGGGGATTAAATCGCGGCTAGGTCCACTGACCCCACTTGTCCACTTGTTTATTCAAAAAATAATCCATGTTAAAAAAGTTCCATTTTCGTCCCAAGAGATTAGAATTTCCTAAATTTTAAACACTTTTCTGTATGTTAGTAATGGTTAGTTTGTTGGTTGCAGCATCCCATTGCCCAAGTGGGTTGTGGAGGAGATGGATAAAGATCCAGACCTCGCCTATACTGATCAGTGGGGAAGAAGAAATTATGAATATTTATCTCTAGGCTGTGATGCCCTTCCAGTTTTAAAAGGCAGAACGCCAGTTCAATGTTACTCTGACTTCATGCGAGCTTTCAGGGACAACTTCAAACACCTTCTTGGCGATACCATTATGGTAACTACTCATACGTCTTTTACATGATTAATTTTGCATATATATTCAAATTGAAAAATTAATTGTTTTCTTGTTAACAATTCAGGAAATTCAAGTGGGAATGGGTCCAGCAGGCGAACTTCGCTATCCTTCGTACCCAGAGCAAAATGGGACATGGAAATTTCCCGGAATTGGAGCCTTCCAGTGTTATGACAAGGTATTTGGGATTTGTTTTCTCTGACAAAATTAAAAATTCTGCAATTTTTTTCTTGAGTTTCTGATTGTAACTTGAATGTGCTTGAAATGGTGCAGTATATGCTTAGCAGCCTGAAAGCTGCAGCTGAAGCTGCTGGTAAGCCAGAATGGGGTTCCACTGGCCCTACTGATGCTGGTCACTATAACAACTGGCCTGAAGATACTCAGTTTTTCCGCAAAGAAAATGGTGGCTGGACTAGTCCTTATGGTGAATTCTTCCTCAATTGGTACTCTCAATTGCTCATAGACCACGGTGAGAGAATACTATCATCGTGCGAAGCAATCTTTGAGAACACCGGTGTAAAGATCTCTGTAAAGATTGCAGGCATTCATTGGCACTATGGAACAAGGTCTCATGCGCCAGAGCTCACAGCTGGGTATTATAACACAAGATTCCGCGATGGTTACCTGCCTATTGCAAAAATGATGGCACGCCATGGTGCAGTATTCAACTTCACATGTATTGAGATGCGTGATCACGAACAACCGCAGGATGCTCTATGCGCGCCTGAGAAGCTTGTTAGACAAGTGGCTTTAGCCACACAAGAAGCACAGGTTCCACTCGCAGGCGAAAATGCACTGCCAAGATACGATGACTACGCCCATGAGCAGATCTTGGCGGCGTCATCTTTGAGCATTGACAAGAATTCGAATGATAGAGAGATGTGTGCTTTTACATACTTGAGAATGAATCCTCACTTATTCCAGGAAGATAACTGGAGACGGTTTGTTGCATTTGTGAAGAAGATGAAGGAAGGGAAGGACGCAGATCGGTGCCGTGAAGAGGTCGAGCGGGAGGCAGAGCATTTTGTTCATGTGAGTCAGCCTCTGGTTCAAGAGGCTGCAGTTGCTCTCATGCACTAACAAATAAGTTAGCTTGATTTACTTGTTATAGCTGCCTTTTTTTAATGTTGTAGCTATAAAATGTGCTCCCAGGTGCTCTAAGGTGGGCACTCGCTTGGGATAATATGCAGTGTTGTACTTGTACTATAATAAGGTAATGGAATTCTGAGTAGCGCATGTATTTTTTTTCAAAGACATCACCAACAATGTTCGGCATTTTGCAAATCAATTTGTTTCCGGTGACTTGGAATGTCAATAATAAACTTAAGTATTGCAATTTTATGTAAGAATTACATCCAGAGTAACTAAATTTAGAACTGTCAAGTATGTTCTAGACGGGTAGAATCATAGATTATGAAGATTGCTGAGAGGATGTTTTATTTTATTTGAATGGGTGTCATACATATTCGACAAATTTTGATTAGCTTTGTTATTCAGCAGTGAAACTATTGATTAGCTAGTCTTCGGCAGCGAAATTAATATTGTTGTTTTTTGTTTTCTAAGGTAAAGGAGAACACTAATGGATTGTGTGAATATTGCGAATTACATTTCTTTATTTTATGTGATAATGTAGTATAGGATTATTAACATTGATGCGAATTACACAGTATAAGATTTCCGTATTTGATGTGATAATGTCATGTAGAATTATCATCATTGACGCACACATGTTGTGATAATATAATATAGGACGCATATAGGATTATCACTATTGATTGGTTGTACTTATTTTTCATTTAAGAAAGGCAAGATGATCATTTATGAAAAACAGCATTTTGGATATTAAAGCAAAATGTGGATTTTAGTTTTAAGAAGAAGTATATTTGTGGATGATATAAGGCGTGCACTCCTTAGACATTAATAGTAGCTCTATTTATTTCTCTAAGGGTTAGGAAATGACAGTATTGGCAATTCTTGTCAGAAGCAGCAACCTTTTTTGACTTAACTCAACTTGAGTGAAAAGGAAAGAAACCGTGAAATATAATCTTTCCTTTTATTTTTTTTTTTTTAAATATCATCTTTCTTTAATTGCACTTCATGTGAATAACACATTTTGCACCCGTGGCTTGATGGCTATTTTATTCATCAGATCATATGGTCCCAAATTTTTGGTAATATATCAAGACTAACATGTGGTGTCAAATAGTGCAACCTGTAGAAAGGACGTTATGCATATTCTGAATCTGAATCTGAATCTGATAGTTTAATTAAGAGGATCTCCAATAGTAACTAAGAGTTGTGAAATTGGTATGGGCTTTTTAATTATCAAGGAAGGATTTAATTGAAGCTGTCTTCACACAGGATGCATCCCCATCCCATCCCATGTGTTCCCTCAATATACACAAAGTAGGGGTTATATGTGAACTTCTTTTGTAATTACTTTTTCATAATTTTGTTTCTTTCCGGTGGAGAATTTGTAAGCATGAAAAAAAATGTTTAGCTCATTTGTTCCCGTAGGATTCAATGCCAACCAAACATTCATCATATGCATAATCATGTTATTGTCTATTTGCTATTGAGGCATTTATATTTATAGTGTTAATTTATAATAGTTTTATGCTCGTGAGTATGCGACTTAACCAAATTGCAATTATATTTCAAGTTACGACTACAGTTGATGGTTTAGGTTATAGCGTGAAATTTAGCACTTCGCACTCAAAATCATAGGTCGATCAGTTGAAGTATAAAGTCACTTTACTTTTTGTTGCATCCGCATGTATAGATTTGTTATAAGACTATTTAGAGTTATATATTATTATAACACTGTTATATGTTTTGTCAATAGATGTAAATGTTATATGATTTAGAATAAAGTGTATGTTATATGATTTAGAATAAAGTGTGAGATAATTATTGTAATTTCATGAGATAATTATTGTATAACATGTATGAACATATATATAAAAAAATTGTATGATTTATTTAATGAATGAGGTATGGAGGAATAAAGGTATCACAACAAATTTTGTTCATGAGATTAATTTTATAAAGCCAAAATCCTGAATAATGATTACTTATTTTTAATGGAAGAGACTCTGTTACTAGAGAACGACAAACTTTCTTATTCTAAAGGAAACTTAAGAATGGGGAGACTTAAGAATGGAGGGACTTTTCTGCTCTCAGCTACGAAAAAGGGGAGGGTTACTTAAAAATTGTAAAAAGAAAAAAATCATTACACTAGTTGTCAACGAATGCTATTGTCTACCCAAAACTTTTGGAACTTCTTTTTGTTATTATTACTATGCATATTACGTCTTTTTGGATATACGTAATTTTGTCTCTTTTATAAAATTAACTTTTTGTATAGTTTTATTTTTCCAATTTGATATTTTACCTTGTCCTTTTACAATCAATAAAATTATATTTTTTACCTTTTTCTTAGATTTATTTTTGACATTTTTAAAAGTACCCCATAAATTTTAAGAACATACGCAAAACAAAATACTCGAGATGAACCTGCCCAACGTATAACTATTATTCTAATATCATGAGTTGTCCTATTGTGAGATTGGATTTCAATCAAAGTTAAATGTAAAAGGTTGCAAAAAGTTAGATTGAATTTATATTTATATTTCATTTTGATTAAAAAATTATCAATTGGTATCAAAAAGTTTAGACTTAATTTACGTTTATATTTAATTTAATTTTATTTTTAAAACATTACATTTAATTTTGATTAAAAATTAATAAAAATAGATAAAGATTGTAAAATTTAGTTTTAATTTTTTTTAGATTGAAACCCGTTAATATTTTTACTTAACATTAAAATTTAAGAATAATGCTATAATCTAAGATATATTATTGATATGATAATTCACATGCTCATATTTTCTATTAAATTCTCTTTTTATAAAAGAGATTTTAGTGTAATTATAGGACAACTACATACAAGATACTATATTTTTTAATTTGTTTTAAACTAATTATTTTTTAATAGTGGAGGATTCAATATAAATTTAATTTATATCAAATCCGCCAATAAAGTATTTCTCAATAAGTTCTATTTTAATTGAATCTTTTCTCACGAAAAGCAGATTTATCAAAAAAGTTTACCCGACAAAAAAATTTCTTTCTCAAACATTTGATAGATATTATGTCAATTTTTTTTCTTCTAAATCTTCTTTCAATTTACTATTTTTATTGAATATGATTCCATGAAAGCAGATTTATTTTCTCTAAATCCTTATCAACAATTGTAAATAGTTTGAAATCCAGCCCACTACACTACTTTTGTCATAAACCCTCATTTCCAACCCTAAACTTGGATTGGATTTCGGCCAAATCGGGTATTTTTCCAGGTTTCCTTGTACAGTAACCCGAGAATCACTGGTTAATCAAACATCAGATTTTTTTTTTTTTTTTTTTTTTTTTTTTTTACAACAATCAAACAACGGTCGACATAGCAATGGAGGACCTGTTTTTCACACTTGTCGCCTCCACAAAATTCTCAAAGCTTCTTGCTTTCTCCAGTTGCGTGCACGTACTTCGCGATATACTTGCACCAATACAAAAATAATCCTTATTTTATTCATAATTTTATAAAAAATTGCAATTCAAACGATTGTTTTCTCCTGTCCAGTTCACTCAGCTCCATACGACTCTTCTCCTGCCCATGGCTTCACTGCAAGCAAATCCTCAATTTTATTGCCGTCTCACTTCGCCTTCACCTAGAAATCGGAATTTTACTTTTTTCCAGCTGTTTCCTAATTCATTTCCTCGGAAAGTTGGGGTTTTTACTTTGAAGGAGAGTCGTCGAAGAAGAAGAGATGGAGTTTACTCGAATGGTTGCTTTTGCAAAGCGAATATTACTGCAACTGACAAGGTTTCGGTTGAGGAAGCGAACGAAAGGCCTCCTTTTGATATCAATTTGGCTGTCATTCTAGCTGGTTTCGCATTTGAAGCGTATACGAGTCCTCCTGTAATTCATTCTTTCTCTTAGTTTTATACTTTGTGTACCTTCTGATGGAACTAAAAAAATTGGATTAGTACACCAATTTAATTTTGGAAGCTTTGTTATAAATCATAAATTTACGAGGAAAAAAGAAAAGTTTTGAAATTTGAATCGGAAACTTGCAGTTTTGATATCGAAGTGTTCAAATCAGCAGAAATTTAATGTTTTTCTTATGATGGATTTGTTTGGGCAGAAAAAGGTTGGTAGGCGTGAGGTTGATGCTGCTGGTTGTACGACTGTGTACCTTTCAGAGTATGTGATCATTCTGGTTTTAACCGTTAATGCTTAAATATGCAGTAGTCCTTTTCTTCGTTGCTTTTAGTAAACCATCAAAACGGTTAGCTGTACTTTCATATGAGCAAGCGATGCCTGATCAAATTTGATTCTTAAGTAAATGCTAATGTCTTAGTGAGAGTAACTTACATTTGCTTATTATTTAAAGTAAATCGTTGTTATGTGTGTGCAGAGCATTTGTACGTGAGATATATGACGGCCAGTTGTTTATAAAACTCAAAAAGGGTGTTGATTTGCCTGCAATGGATCCATGGGTGCGTTATCTGATTACCCTTTTCTGCATTCAGAACTAGGGTGTTTACCTTTTAATTTTTGCCCATACACACTGAAGAAGGAAAGCACTAACACAGCTCTAATAGTCTGATGAATTTAGGTGCTCATAATAAGAGCACTCTTTTTCTGTCTTTGCCTTCATGATTTATTTGAAAAAACTAAAGCTGGTCAATTTTTCCTGATTTTTCTTGTCTTGTTTGTTCACCTTCTAATGTAATTCCAGGGAACAAGTGATCCGTATGTAGTCATGCAATTGGATGGTCAGGTTGTCAAAAGCAAGACTAAATGGGGGTACGTTATTTTGTATGTGAAACCAAATGTGTGTTTTATGGTTGAAACTAAAAGGTTGTCAAGTCAGGATCTGATTTGTTATAACTTTCACTCTACTTATTGGAGGAAACTTTTATAATTGTAGTTCAAGTTTCTTTCTGAGTAATGTTGTTTATTCAGTGCACTTCTGATGGAGGTATTTTTGCAGTATTTGTCACAAGAAAATTGTAACAAGGTTGCCCTGTAACCAGTTAACATTAGTTGCAAATGTGTTGATATATAATTGAATGGTGACAGGAAAAAGGAGCCAACTTGGAATGAGGACTTCACTTTCAATCTTAAGCGGCATCCAACTAAAAATCTTCAGGTGAATACTTCTCTCTTTGAATCTATGGTATTTTAAAAAGTGCATGTATTCAAAATCAAATATTATGCAGTTATTTATAATTGCAACTTGTTGTCTGACATGCAGTTATGAACTTCAGGTTGCTGCTTGGGATGCCAACCTTGTAACTCCACATAAGCGCATGGGTAATGCATTTGTTAGTTTGGAGGATTTTTGTGATGGTGAGGATTCAGTAAAACATTTGTTTTTTCTATTTGAAATTGATGGATCATGTTGATTCAGTATTGAGTAGCTTGGTTCAGCCTAATAATCATATTTGTCATGGCACTTTTGCTGTTATTTTTTCTCCAAGTGAAATACAGGAACTAAAACAATATTGTTGCTGTTAGATCAGTTGCCCTGTTGTATAAACATTGTGCTTAATGCTGTTTAGTAGATCTAGTTGGATATAACTTTTGTTTTTTTTTTTTAAATTAAAATTTCTGTAAACTAATGTGTTTTCGTAGGAAACTTGCATGAGGTGCTGTTGAAATTGGAAGGAATGGGTGGTGGTGGAAAGTTGCAGCTAGAGGTAAGTCCTTGTTATGAAAGGATGAGATCCCTTTTAAAAAGTGTTTAACTGGAAATCAAATGAAAGGGTTGAGTTGATAAAGATTAAAGTAGTGAAATACATTATGTGGAAACTTATCCTCTAAAAAGGAAATATTGAATGAATTGAACGTAATTTATGAGATTAATAGAACATTAGTAAAACCTACAATTATGGTTGAACCAATTGTCATGGGGCCTTTTTCCTAACTTCAAGAATGGGTCTTATTCTGTAAGTTCCTCTTCGTTTGAACTTGTGATGAATTATTTTAAGTTTATCCATACAAGGTCCTTTCCTTCTCTGCAGCAGTAATTCCAGTGTTCTTAACCATCAGAAGATGTTCCTTTTAAGTTGTGTGGAGAACCAATGCTTTTAAGTTCTGTTGGTACTTTGCTGATACATTTGATTCACACTATATTTAGGCTTACAATGAACGAAGTTTATTTGACATTTCCCACTACTTATGCTTTCTGCCTACACTTTTTTTTTTCAGGTTAAGTATAAAACTTTTGGTGAAATTGAAGAGGAAAAGAAATGGTGGAAGCTTCCCATTGTTACAGAATTTTTTAAAAAAAACGGTTTTGATGCTGCATTGAAAAAGGTGGTTGGCTCAGAGACTGTGCCAGCACGACAATTTGTAGAATATGCCTTTGGTCAATTGAAGTCATTCAATGGTGCACACCTTATGAAAGATCAATTTTCAAACATCAATGGCTCCAAAGCACCTGAGAATTCCAACAATTCTTTAGCAGCAGATACTACTTCACAGATAGAAAACCCTTTTGAAGCCTCTTCAGATGAAACAAGTAAAAATGCAGAAAGTAATTTAGAATTGTCCAAGACAGATACTGATGGATCAAATAATGGATATATAGCTGAATCTGTGGCAGAAGCTGGTGAGAGTGAGACTATGCAATCAAATAAAGATTTCTGGAAGGATTTTGCTGACTCTATCAATCAAAGTATTGTTAAGAAACTTGGTCGCTCTGTTTCCATGGAATCAAAGTGGGATGGATTTGAGTTGTTGAACAAAATTGGCTTGCAGTCACAAGAAATTGCTGAAGCAAGTTATATCGAATCAGGACTTGCAACACCCCAAGTTCAGAGTGATGACATTGACAAAGAGATTGGCCCATTTCCCATAAGCCAAATTCAGTCCTCACTTCCAGATATAAAGAAGGCAACAGAGGTTTCCATAAGCCAAATTCAATCTTCACTTCCAGAGATAAAGAAAGCAACAGAAGACTTACTGAGGCAAACAGATTCTGTTTTAGGAGCATTGATGGTTTTGACTGCAACTGTTTCTAAATCAAACAAAGAAGAACAGCTTTCGGGAAAGAGTTCTTCTGAAACTGAGAAGATTATTAGCTTTCTGGATGTGTCTGCATTTGATGAGAAGAAAGCTGAGGAGATGAGAGCACTATTTTCAACTGCAGAAAGTGCAATGGAGGCTTGGGCGATGCTTGCTACTTCACTGGGCCATCCAAGTTTTATTAAGTCTGAATTTGAGAAATTATGCTTTTTGGATAATGAATCCACAGATACACAGGTCAGCTTTCATATCATCACAAATATATTTCTTGTGAAATCCTTTTAATTGATTATCTCCGAAGAACGCAATATATGTTCCACGCATTACTAAGTTGTAGAAAGTCACAGGTAGCAATCTGGCGTGACTCTGCAAGGAAAAGATTAGTTGTTGCTTTCAGGGGGACTGAACAAGTATGATATATCTGCTATTCTGTTAGTGTAGTTGCATTGTTAGATACTGATTTGAAATTCTTATTTCTTGTATTTGCAGACAAAATGGAAAGACTTGCTAACTGATTTAATGTTAGTTCCTGCCGGGTATGTCAAATATTGAATCCTATATTTTCTTGTTTAAATGTACAATTTTTCTTTTAAGAGGAGGTTTTGCTGTTAGTGTATGGAACTCATTGATTATCATGCTTTGCTTTTTGGTGGAGGTTGATTGGCAACATGTAATTGGAATTAAAATTTCTTATCAGCACATTGAATTTCCTTACGTTCATGTCAAATGAATGTGGATTCATTTGAATTTTAGGCATAAAATTTTAGAACTTCAGCACGGTGCTAAATCCCTTATCACTCATATATTTCAAAATAATCACCACATAAGTAGACCCAAGGAAAGGGAAACTGTAATGGGCTTCAAACTGAGCATTATTCAACAAAGTAATTGCATAATGTTTCTGATGCAATAAATGAATGAAACAATGATGTCTAACTACTCTGTTTATCATCAGATTCTATAGAGCGATAAATTTCCAGCCCCAGTATTTTTAATCAGGTTATTCTTAGGGCTTTGTTTCTAATTCTAACTTCTGTTTTAATTCTGCAGCCTAAATCCTGAAAGGATTGGTGGAGATTTTAAGCAAGAAGTTCAGGTATGCATCCACAGAAGTAGCTATTATCTGGAGAATATTCAAAAAAAAAAAAAAAGCAGCATAGAAACTGCTGCCAACTTTTACAATTTAGTTGATACACTAAAATTTTCAGGTTCACAGTGGTTTTCTAAGTGCCTATGATTCAGTCAGGATAAGGATCATCTCCATCATTAAAGAGGCAATTGGTTATACGTAAGTTGTTTTATTCATCTTCTTAACTCTTTGATTGGCAGCAAAATTTCAATGATGGATAAAGAAAATGGTCGAGTAAATCATATGTTATTTTTATAGAATTGTGTTTAGCTTCTGTTTTACCATAGAATTTTTGTCCTATTGTTGTGTCCATGCTGCACAGGCCCGCTACTTTGCACCTAGTTACTTGTGTTGACATTACACAACAGATGCAAGTGCTTGAAATGTTAGATTAGGGGCTGATCTGAACAAATTTGTCTCTTGTAGTTTGAATGGGTTGGTTTACTTTTTTTTTCCCCCTTCTAATTAACAGCGATGACGAAGCTGAACCCCAAGCTAAATGGCAAGTTTATGTTACTGGTCATAGTCTGGGCGGTGCATTAGCCACCCTTCTTGCTTTTGAACTTTCATCAAGTCAGCTCTCAAAGTGAGTTCTTTCTCCTTTTACATGCTGGGTCCTACTTAAGTAGATTGTAGGTGGGAATTTTTCTATGATATACAAATATATATTAATTTTCTTTGTGTGCTTAGGCGTGGTGCAATTTCTCTGACTATGTATAATTTCGGGTCTCCTAGAGTTGGCAACAAAAGATTTGCTGAAATTTATAATCAGGTATTACAGAATATTAATATGCTTTAATTGATTAATGCAATTTAGAATTATGTTGTTTGGCTGAGATCTTTGAAACAACTGATATTTGATTCAATTGATTCATACAGCCAACCCATAGTAATTTGGCATTAGGCATTGGTTGTTGCTACTGTTGTTTTACAATTATGCCTTTTTGCTATGAGATTGTGCTTGGTTATGAAGCTATTACTAGGGACATAAATCACAACCTCACTTCCCAATCACAAATCTCATTTTTGTGTCTGTGTTGTGCATGAACTTTGGTTTGACGATAATCTAGTGCATAGATTTTTGAACATAAAATATTATGTGTTTGTCTGTGTGTGCGCCTTGAGCTCCTAAAAGTTTGATGGGAGTGTTTGAGTATTTGCAGAAAGTTAAAGACAGTTGGAGAGTTGTGAACCATAGAGACATCATACCGACTGTTCCTCGCTTGATGGGCTACTGCCATGTGGCGCAGCCTGTTTATTTAGCAGCTGGAGAATTAAGCGATGCTTTGGTAGGTCTTTCTTTTTCAACCTTTTTTTCTGGATGCTTTGGCTGTGTTATTTACTTCATATTACAGGTTGTCATCTCTTCTAGAGGTTAATTTTAATTTACTCTAGTTGCTGGCTTGCAATGCCTGTCATTGGAGCTAATGGATTTAACTTTGTAGCTTTTTTAGGAGGATTCTGTATGTATTAGTTTGAGTTTTTGTTGTGAAAGATTAGGACAGACATCTCTTATTCACGACACATCAGAAAATTAAGAGATGACAGTGTTACATTTTGTCTTTTTAAAAAAATCATTTTCTACATTACCGTACTTGTGACTATGCATGTCTTATAGAAATGACAGTGGAAAATTTGCAATATTATAATTTAGGTCGTTTTATTTGCAAATTAGTTTTGCGAATGTTGCTATTTCTTATTTTATTTTTTTTAAATTAATCATCCAGGAAAATTTGGAGCTCTCGAAAGATGGATACCCAGTCGATGTGATTGCAGAGTCAACACCGGATGCTCTTGTCCAGGAATTTGTGTGTTTCTTCATCATATTCCTGTTCTTTTTCAGTATCTATTTCATAACCATTCCTTTAACATCACTTGTTGATGGATATGTTTATTATGATTAATTTATGTATGCAGATGAAAGGAGAGAAGGAACTAATTGAAAAAATTTTGCAAACTGAGATAAACATATTTCGAGCAATTAGAGATGGTACTGCATTGATGCAGCACATGGAGGATTTCTATTACATCACATTGCTAGAGGTACGTGTTCTTCAGTTGAATAATTATCATATTTACCCTGCACTTTCTTTGGTTACCTTAAATGGTGGTGCAACAGAAAATGTGGAGTAAAGTGAAAAACTATTCATTTTTTATTGAGTAAATTATGATTTAGTCCCTATATTTTGGGTATATTAGATATTTTAGTCCCTTTATTTAGAATATTAGTCTTTATATTTTGTGACCGTTAAACACTTTAGTCATTCTGTCAAAAAAAAAAAAAAAAACTATTCAAACTGAAATTTTTCATAAGCATCATATTGTATATTTTCACAGAGACTAAAATTGAAATTGTCTAAATCCAAAACCCGACTTCTATTTCCAGTGACAAAAGGGGCAAGTGAGTATACCAAAACAAAATTCTTGATGCAAGAATTCATAATATATACTTGTTTTCAACATTCGATAATCGGAAAGTATCGAAAAATACGATTGAAAAATTTGGGTTTAGAGAACTAAAATACTATTGAAACTTTGACCAACAAATGCAAAGTGCTCTGGCGACCAATTAATGTGCGGTTGGTGTAATCGGATTTTTCTGTCTCGAAGTCAGTTTTCTAAAGGTATCGCGTGTGTCATCATTGGACCTCAGAGGTGACAGCGGTGGCCGATCAAAGTTTCTGATTTTAGAGACAAAATTCTGGCTGAAATTTGGATTTGCTGCCACCGCCACCTCTGAGCTCCAATGATGATAAGCACCGGATCTTTGGAAAGCTGACTTCGAGAAGAATCTAACGCCACCAACCGCGCGTCGACGGGTTGCCGGAGCAATCCGCACTTGCCAGTCAAAGTTTTGACAGTATTTTAGCTCTCTAAACCCAAAGTTTTCAATCTTATTTTTTGAGTTTTAAGGTGATCGAATGTTGAAAATAAGCACGTATTATGAATCCTCGCGTCAAAAGCTTCGATATGGTGTAACTCACTTGCCCTGTTTGTCACCGGAAATAGAAGTCGGGTATTGTGTTTGGACAATTTCAATTTTGGTCCCTATGAAAATATACAATATGGTGCTTATGAAAAATTTCAGTTTGGTACTTTTTTTTTGACATAAAGATTAGAGTGTCTAACGGTCACAAAGTATAGAGACTAAAAAATAAAATATTAAAAATAGAGGAACTAAAATGTCTAATATATCCAAAATATAGGGAATAAATCATAATTTAGTCTTTTTAATTTTTGAAGACTAACATTTATTGTTAGAAATTTATTCTCTTTCTTTTGGGTTTTTCCAGAATGTAAGATCAAACTACCAAATTGCTTCAAAGGCTAGAAAACAATGAACGAGGAAGACAGTAACATCTGAATGGTTGCTTCCAAAGCTTGTCTACTTCCTTCCCTGAACTTATCACAAAATATTCTCTGCATTTCTGAGGCTGTCTGTCTTTTACAGGCTGCTAGTCTTGTGAGTTCCCGTGAAAATTCGTTTGTACATTCATAGAGTAAAGAACTAGAAAACCATACTTGTACAGCACTTAATTAAAGAACCTTCCCAATTTTCTCCTATTCTTCTTAAAGCAACCACTCCGTGTTAATTTGTCAATCCCTGCTTCCCTTCTATAGCACAGCAACACATTAATAACCACTATCCAGTGGTAAAAAAAGAAACTTTCTCAAGGAATATTCTCAAAATATCCCAGAAACTATTTATGAAGCATTTAATAATAGTTTGTAAAATAAACATATATTGAGTTAATTGAAGTTAAACTGTTATAAAGTGTGAGAGAGAGAGAGAGAGAGAGAATCTACTGCTGTTGAGTATTATATGGGTATGGTTTCCCACATTTTGTTGTCTTTTCTGTTTAAGATTTGCAGTGTTGTGACTCATATTTATTAATCCAGACAATATTTTCATGTAGTTGGTGAATTTGACTAAATTGCAATTATGGAGGTTTTGGATAACAAGATCTTTATCTTTTGTTGAACTACAACTTAATATTAATAGCCATACAATCTACCAAAAACCAGAACAGAAGTTGCAAAGTTTGGAACTTTTCAATTCATAGTAGTATTTTGGACTGTTTATTAACACTCCCAAGCTTGGATTTGGCAAGAGGAAAAGTTGGAGAAGGAGAAGCATCCTTCTTACTGCTCACAATCCTCAAGCTTTGCCTTAATATATCAACCTCTCTTGCCCTCTTGAACACTTCTCTGTCTGCTAAAGCTAATCTTGCTTTCAACTCTTCAATGGTTTCATCTTTGACTTTCACTTCCATTCTCAGCTCTTCAATGAGCTCTTCCTCCTCTGCTTTCCAATACAGTCCATCCCCTAAAAAGGAGGACAAACATCATTATATGTTTCTATTCGAACTAAATTTAAAATGTACTATACTCTGTAAAAAAGAATCAAAATGGGAAAAGAAAGTGATAATCCCTTGACTAAATTAGAATCTTTCTACTATGCATGTGAGAGTGAAATGACAATATGAAATGAAATAAAGTGAATTTACAGTGCATTTTTAATGTCCTCTAGTAATAATTGTGTGGTAATTACTACAAATTCTTAGAACAGGAAAAAAAAAAGAACAGAAACAGAAGAAAAGATTAGAGAGTACCTTGAGTTCTCTGAATAAGATCATCAAGCTCAGTCTTGATAGCAAGATACAGTTTTTTCCACTTATCAACAGCTTCATCTCTCCATATTCTTTCTTCTCTGGTTTGTTCAACCCAAAAATTCGAACTATTACATGAAAATAGCCAATTCGGGTTTTTCTCACTTTGTTCACCAACCAATAATAACCCCTCTTCCATACCTTTAAGCTGTTCTTCTTTCTCTTCTACAATCTTTTTCAACCTTTTCACTTCATCCTTAAGTTTCTTCATTTCTTTTTTCCATTCAGCTTCTTTATATGCAAAAACCATCACATCTCTTTCATAAGCTCTACTTTCTTTCTCTCTCTCGCACATTACAGCTTTGATTTCATCTTGCAAAAGCCTCAATTTTTCCACCAACCCTCTAAAATCTTTCTCACATTTGTACCCTTTTTTCTTACTACCACCAAAACACTCCATAACTATGAAATTATTTCTCTTTTTGCCCTCGAATTTGCCTTTCTTGATACTACTCATGAGCAGGAGTGGTAGTAGTAGTAGTAGTGGAAGATAACTAAAAAAGTTTATAACTTTATACTAATGTTTTAGAGTAAAGATAATATGGGGAAAAGAGAAAAGAGAAAGAGACAGAGATATGGTGGGGTTGAAAAGAAGTGTGTGACTGACATAAATTCCTTAGAGAGGCTCCTCCTACATCAAAACCCACACTTGTCGGAACCTTTAAACCATATTCTTTCTTCTTCTTCTTCTTCTTCTGTTCTTATAGAAGTTGAAAAATAATTGAAGTAGCTAAAATATACCCGTGAAGAGGAATGTGCGTGAGTAATGTCTTAAGTATAGATGTATGGAAATATATAGACAAAGGGTCCTGGGTATTCACATGCATTTCTTTTGGAGCACTTGTGATAAATGTTTAGAACTTTGTTCATTCACAATCCAATTATTAACCCTTATATTATAATGGTCCTATCAAGAAGGACACTGTACATAATTATAACTTCAGCATCTTTTCCCTAGTTTTTTTTTTTTATATAATTCCCAAAGTTTCCGAGCCCGTGTCTGTTTTATAGTTCACGGTTAACCCGACTATTCCACAATCATCGTAAAGAGCTCACCAAAGTGGATACAGCAGCTGGCCACGGATGACCCAGGGGTGGGGATTGAACCCCACCCCACAACACTTCTTTTTTTATAACCAAATTATGTCTGTCTTTTTTAATTTTATGAAACAAGTAAATCACTTTCATTTGTTATCTTAAATGTAGTATTTTACAATTTTCAATACTTCTCTCTTTTTTCGTTATATTGCAATTAAATTATATTAATTAATTTTTTTAATAGTAAAGAAAAGATAAAAGTGGCCAGAAGTATTTCAATGATTTGCATTCTATTTAATTTCTAATGGTTAGATGATTGACAATTTATGAACGCTTGTTCTCTTTCCCTGTCATTATGGATTTATTTCTTTGAAGCTATGCGTAATTATTTAGCCATAAAAGAAATTGAAACAAATAATATTAATCTGTTTTAGTGGTAATTAATTTTTTATAATAAAATTTTATATTCCTGAAAAAGTCCTAACTTGTTTGAGACTTTGCTTGTTATTGTTGTTATACCCCTGAAAACTTGGTCTATTTATATCCTGAGTTTAAAGAAACAAATTAACGAAAAACAGTAACTGCTAAGTGTATATCTTGGAAAATTAAAAGGTTAACAAAAAAAAGGTAATAATTTCATTTTTTTTTTAATTTCAAGAATTGGTAGAAAAATAATCAGATCAAATTATTTTACTTAGCATAGGGTTCTAATAATTTAATCAGAAATTCACAAAATTTAAATAAATCATTATCGGAAGTGACACAAATATAAACATTACTTGATTGATTTGGAAAGCCAATAAAGAAGGAGGGAAAAAGTTGATCTGAATTATGAAGGGTTGGTATTTAAATTTGTCAACAAAGAGTGGTTATGAAGAATTAATAGGCATTATGAGTAATTAAATAAGTGGATGAGCTTTCAATTTATTTATGTATACATCAAAAAACGTTAGTTTAGTGTGAAATGAGAAATTTGCAATTCTCATTTATAAAGAAACTGAAATTGTCTTACTGGTACTTATTTTTCTGCTCAACCCTATCAATATTTGGGTGTATTGGGAAAAAAAAAATTAAAACTAAAACTAAAGATGTTATTTTTTTTTATAAAATGTTATATAAATATTTTAATTATGATCACTTTTTTTTAAGATGTTCAAAATAGAAATTGAAAATCAATGTTCAATGAAACAATTTTGGTTCTCCTAAAACATGGCAAGAATTGAATAAAAATCTACCCGAACTGAAAATTGGTTTTAATTTTGATTTTTGATGGAAAACCGATAAAATTGAAATTACACACCACCAGTCAAAACGTTAAAAATTAATAATATTATTTGTTTGTCTTCTTTATTAAATCTATTTAATTTTTAAGTTCATTTAACATTAAATTTGTTGAGAGAGACTCGTCTTCTTTCATTATATTACGTATAAAAAATAACTAAATAATTAATTTGAACAATTAAAAATTAAGCACAAATGGAATACATTGGATGTAGGTATTTCAAAATTTGTAAAGAAAAGTCAATGGGTAGTGGTTAGCCACGAAATCTGGTTTGATTATATGCATAATTCAGCTTTCAATTTATTTATAATTTCAGTTCTAATCTGGTTTAAGTAATTTATAGTCACGTTTTCAATCCGTACTATATAGCTATTGGTTGTAGCTGCAAATATAATCAAGTCTAGTATTAATTATAGTTAGTTAATTGGTAAGTTTATATAGCAGGAATTTTATATTTATAGTATCTACAATACAACGTAATTTACTGTTCAGCTACACCAAAATTTTTGCATAAACTACCAAAATACATTCTGCCAAAAGAAATCAAGTAAGTTGTCTCATATTCTGTCTTACTACACCATTTCTTCTGCAACAAAACTTGTTATCTTACTGTGAAACGACAGCGAAATTCTGCGTATGAGACAATTTTCAAGCATATTCACTTCACTTAATGTAATATTTTACTTTGTTACTTTGGTACAAAACAAAAGACTACTAACCTACAACTTTCTTTTTACTATATGTGTGTATATGCAACATACATTTCTAGCTACAAAAATGTACTGTGTCTTTGGATTCCCCGCTTGAAAACGACATGTAATTATTGAGAAAATGACTCTGTAAAAGAATGGGAAAATGCAGCATATTAGAAATAAGGAAATTTTAGGAAAACGGAAAGAAAATATTCTTTGTAATAATCACAATGATCCTGTGCTTTACTCTTTTCACGTTCTGCCTATTTAGGGATGTAACAATTGTAATTGATACAATTAAATTCAATACAATATTATTTTCTCCAATTTATCAAAGCTCATAAACGATCCAAGGGTCAATTCTTTGGCTTCATCATCTTCCTGAACTTACTTGTGTTTTTTCTAGAGATTTCAATCATGGGTACCGGCTCTGTCTGAGGCAACCACAATTCTGTCTTAACAGATTGCTACATTACTGCAAATACGTAACACACCATAATCAAAACCATATTCAAACAATAATAGCCATCCAGTCACAATTGATATCAAATTGAATAGCCACAACTATGTACTGTGGGCGAGAATGATGGAGATTGCAATTGGGGGTGAGGCCGTCTTAGTCATATTACTAGACAACTTGCACACTGGCACAAACAGATGCAACCTATCTTGGATGGAGGTAGCGATATTTACAAGTTTTTTCATGGATCACACGATCCACTAAACCAACTCCGGTTCAACAGTGTATACATTATTCGTGTGAGTGATATAAGGGTGTAGTTCATCATTTCTTATCTCTCATACCCCTTTTTGTAAATAATTCTTTATTTATCATACATCACGTAACGTATTTTTCTTTTCCAATCATTTTTAGGAGTTGATTACTGTTATAGCTGTGGACCCTAACATCAAAGTTGGTTGCTTAACTTGACAATTTTTATTGAGGATAGGTGAGATAACCTAACTCACAAAAAAAAAAATGTCAAAGCCCACCGGCATTTATAGTCAGAAATCAAAAGTTGAAATTTGGAAGCCAAAACACAAACGAAAGATAGCTTGACGGCAACTACATTTCCTCTTATGTCATCTATAGTCGTAGAATTACAGTCAATCATTTGTTTGCAGAATTGTATATATACATAGCTGACTTTAATAAATCGACTGTAAAAGCAAAAAATACGTTTTAAAAATACATGAAATTGGATATTTTTTTAATTGTTACATTTATTATGTCTTTTAAAGTGAGAAAGTGAGAATGAGAAAGTGAGAATGTCACAACTATAATTAAAAAATTAAAACAGTCGCATTTAAAGCAAAAAGAAAGTGTAAAAGAGAGAAAATAACTAACTAGAGAACCTAAAAAGACTAGTTAAATATAATAAGTTAAACTATACTTGCTTACTCTAATAAAATCTTTCAAGTTTTCCAATCAGCTATGGCGGAAGGATCGACGCTCTATAATGGTTTAATCAACACATTAGAATTGCAAACATCCAATTTGCTTAAATTTTGTAAATACACATCCATACATGCATACACACAATAAATTTCATTTTTCAGCCATATAGTTTTCATAGCTTCTTTGAACTCTAACCCCAGAACATCGGGGTTACAAAGAATTAACGAAAGACTAGTCAAAGTGTCTCGATCACCCAGTCTGAATATTTGCAACTCAAAATCACTTGAAATGGTAAGAGACAGTTCAAGCAAAGTCATTTACCTCAATGAATTCGAAGATGGAAGCTGAGATTAATGACAGGGTTTAGAAGGGAATTGCTCAGGCCTTAAAAATGATGAATATAGGCCATCATAGTCGGTGCATCCAATCCATAAGGACACTGGAAAGAAATTAGTGAAGTATCAACTTGACCCGGAGCTGTACCACCAGGATCTTGAGCTATACCAACAACTGTTGGAAGGGGCATGACCCTTGCAGAGGAGGATGAATTCGATGGAGTAGTTGAGACTGGGGGCAGAAACAGTCATGGTGCGAAAGATAGAGGAACGAATTGAGAAGAAGAAATCTAAAGCTGAACCCAAAGATGAAAAAGAACCTTTTGAGGAGTTTAAACAATTGAGCAAGCAGTTTGAGAAAATGAACATATGAGCAACCTAATTGATTCTACAGGCCACTGCCGGCTATCACCAATCTCCAGAATTTTTGTTAGTTGGTAATAATGTTTTTTTTTTTTAATTTTATTTTTTATTTTCTTCAAATAAAAAAAAGAGTATAAAAAAAATAAAACAAATATGATATTTATTATATTTTTCTAAATTTGTGTTATTTACTAAAACAAATTTAAAAAATATGTTATTTACTTACAAATTTTTCCCTTTCTACAGCTTGCCAATGAATAAGATATGATTGACTTAGATAGAGGCGGACTTCTGTTGGACTCTATGTGAAATGGGTCCGAGCTCCCACCAAGACCATGACTAACTCGGCCAGCAGTAAGACTAAGTGAAGTAGCCTCAGACCAGATAGCCAGCTCCAGCAATGTCCGGCCCAAAACCAGGAGACATCAGCCTGGGCTTGCCATTCCAGCCGATCAGGTCCAGCAGGTCGCAACCCACACCATTGCAACACAATTCCTAGCAGGTTCAAGTTCAACACCTCGATGATTGAGTTGGAAACACCGTGTTGGATTCGCATTCGAAATTGCAAGAAGACAAGAAAAGCTGACATCAATCATACTTAGATCTGTTATTGATTTTATTAATTGGGATAAAAGATCGTCCTTTTCAGCGATTAACAGCTTCAGTTCTGCATCAATGGCGATTGATTCACGATAAATATCTACTTTACTTTAAATTCCTACCATAAAACTTTCAACAAAGGTGGAAGTCTTCAAATGTTGTGTTGTGAAGTCTCAGCTTCAGGATTAGCATAAAGATGAAATTCTTCATACATGTCCGTTTCTCACGTTTAAATTGAAAATTTCAACAGCATTTTCTTTTGAGTCATTTTGTCGAACATCTGATGGCCTCACAACTTTAACGGATTTCCAAATAAAATAAACTAGTATATTATTAAGTTTTTACCCAATTCTCAATTGTGCTTCTAAGCAAAGACAAGGAATTCTTTTTCACAATTGTAATATTCCAGATGTAAACTCCAGTCAGCTATTAGCATGCCATTTCAGCAAAAAATAGCGTATTTTGATTGGTTTCTTTTACATTCACAATCTTGCATGCCACATCCCTAGAATACACTACAAGGGATAACATTACTATATTGAAAAAATTTAAAGGTTAAAAAAAAAATTAAGGTGAGACACCGACATAGAAATTTTCTTTTGGCAAAAAAACATAGAAATTTTTAATCATCTCAGGAAAAAACATACATATTTTCAAAAAGTTAGAAAACCTGAATTTGTAAAGGAAATATTAGTAGATAGCATCATAAATAGTATGACATTTGCTAAATTTAATAAATAGCATATTTTTTAAAGATTTTACTATTATATCTTTTTTTAAATTTTTACTTATTATTATTATATTTTTTTAAAAAAATTGAAACTATTCTTCGTCTGGCATTGAAAAACAGTTTCGAAATTGATGGGGGCTACGAGTTTTTTGGGTGTTCTTGATAGGATCGAAATTGAAGGTGGCAGTGGGGAGGGGTTGAAACCCTCGTAAGTGGCTGCCGGCGGTGTAAAAAGTGGTGTTTTGGACGGCGGAGATCGCAATATATTTCTCTTGCGATTTCTGGATTTCCAACCGCCACCAATACTGGTCGCCAGTGGGTGTGACTTATTGGCGTGACCATTTGGAGGTCACGTCCAGCGGTGGTGATGACGGAAGGAGGCTGGAGAAGGTGGCAGCGATTAGGGTTCTCGTAGCTAGTCAACAGGGAAAAGAGGTTGAAGATGAACATTAAATCAAAATTTTAACTTCACCCCTGAAGTTTGTTGAACTTTCAGTCCGTTGTAAATCAAAATGTAATCAACTTAATTGTTTAATAGCTTAAATTTAATTATTACCATTAGTATTTTATGTTCTTATATACTACTTATATATTTATAGATATTTATATAACTATTGTATATAAATTAGTGAATGAATTATCAATTAGTATAAATATTAATTTTTACATATCTATTACTACATAAAATCGACTTTTATATACGTAGTAAGTATATAAATATGCTCTGAAACTCAAGAGCTGGCAGCGAGATGGGTTCTTGTTACAACTTGGTCTACTTTCTGAATCTCTATCTCCCCCTCCCTCACAAGTTTCCGTAACCTTTCCATCATGATCTCAGTTACAATCTTCACATCAGCAGTTCCTATGACTGTTATAGTCTCATCTTTGTTAAGTTATTGCTGTACTCCTGGAACGGGACATATTATTGCGCATATTAATGCAAAAGGACAATTAGCAGAAAAACAAAATTGAAAGTTCAATAATCATACCCGAGGGAATGTGTCAAAAACATTATCAAAGATACCTTTGAATCGATGGATTCTTTAGGTGAGATTGCTGTATCTATCACCATGGATAGGCACCTTGTATAAGGCAATTGTCACCGAAGCCTATGTCATAAGAAAAATTTGCATTTCAAAATATAAATTGAAAATAATAAGCCTTTCATATTTCAAATGAATGAAGCAACCAAAGAGAAATTGATCAACAACTCTATATGATTTGAAATTGTTTTTAACCCAAATGTATACAATTTAAATCTTGAAGGGAATACCTTTTCTACTTCCATCTCCATTGTCCTTTCTTCCATCTTAATACTGCTTTCCTTCTTTCCATGAATACTGTGAATCTCACTGCCCTTGGCACTTTTCTCTTTTCCAATTGGCAACACCTCAAAAGGACTCTTCAGCTCCTTCAGATTCTCAATCGACGTCTCTAAGTTCATTGTCCCTTTGATTGCCACCGTTACGTTGGCTTCATCTGGCAAAATCTCTTCCACTCCTGAAATTAGTTGAATATTATTAAGGCTTGTACTTCCATTCCATCAATGAAATAGATAAATACAAGTAGCAAGATGATCAACTACCATTTGTGCGCTTGAGGATCTTTTTAATTTTGGTGCCGCATCCTTGATGTAGTGTCGCAGCTTGAGCACCATAATCGTTCTCTCTAGTACTGTGCCCATCAAAATTCAAAATGATCGTCAGTTACTTGCAAAATAGATAATAATAAACGCATCTTTCTTTTTTTCCTTTTCTACTAACTTAATCATTTAACCCAATTTTAGCTGCTTATACTGTACATTAATCATTTGCAATTGAAAGCTTTAAGCTATTAAAAAAATGTACCTTCTGATTAGTTTTCGCATCGTCTTCTTTGACGGCAGTAACCGTGTCTTTCTTCCTAAAATCTGACAATTCATCACCGAATTTCTCGTCGTCTTCTTTAGTGGCAGTTGTGGTGTCTTTCTTTTTTACATCAGGCAATTCATCGTCGGAGTTTTTGTCTACTTTCCTGTTGCCAGCAGCGAGAGTTTCACGACTTTTGGACTGCGCAGAGACAATGTCGACTCTCTTCTTAACTTTCCGGTGAGGACCATCTCGGATCTGCAAGGAATCCACTTTACCTTCCACTGTCAACTTCTTAGAATCTCTGTCTACTGTCACATTCTCTACTCCTGACAAAAACAGTGCAGAAAAATAAATACCAAAAAATAAAATAATCCAGCAAAATATCACCATTTTGAACTTCTTAAATTAATGTTAATATACAAAAAATACTAAAAAAAAAAAGAAAATGCATGCAAATTGTGTGTGGTAGTGGATGAGAGACCTTAGAGCCTGCGAGCATGATTGGCGATCTTTGATTTGGTTTCATCACAATCCATTTCAACCTCCAAAATGACGACGGACAGGGTATTCGAAATCGTGGAGCTTTTTTATCTCTGATAATTGCAGTCAATAAACCTGAATTGAAATTGAATTAAACAGAGATATATTTAGTTCTAAATCTATATATATTTATAGCGTTTGCTTATTTCTTAAGCTTACATGTAGAAGACAAGTAACATTCATTGACTGACTAGTCAAGCTCGTATCTATCACAAAAATATCAAAACCAATTTTCATTTTTTTTTAATTTTCAGTTCTTTAATGGATATTTTCTATCACTGTAGCGAAATACACAGTTTGATCTCAGAAATTTCATCCAAATTTTTTTAACTCTCTAATGATCCATTGTATGCGCAAAGTTTTGCAAACGTATACAGTATGCTCCTTAGCTACGCCGGCAATGGAGATCGCATGTGCATAGATAGTACATCATGGATGTTAGCATGGAATTATAATGATAAATTACCCCAGCCAATCACCATCTATTTGGAGTCGTTTTATTCCCAAACTAAATAACCGGCTCGATTATAAACATGTTGAGCTCGAGCCAAATTTTCAAAATTTTCAACAATTTCATTTAATTTTATTTTTACTTAACGCATGTTGTTTTTTTTTTTTTTGGAAATTTTCACATTTATAGTAACAGAATAACTAATTGATGCTCATACAACAATTTATATTTAATTATATACCTTTTATCTCATTATTTATAGAAAATGAATTTTTATGAGATATTTGAGTTTCAGTTTTATATTATTCAAATTTGATTCGAAAAGTAAATAAGCCAAACTTAAATATCACAGTAAAACTCGGATTGCGCACATTCTATGACAAAATTTATTTTTACTGTTTAAATCAAAATAAAATGTTCCATGCAAATTGGAAATTTTTTTGAGCAAAGTGGGAAGAAGGCTCATGCTTTTTAGAAACTGCAATGATCATTTCACGACATTAAAAGAGAAAATGGGTAAAAGATTACGATAATTAGGTTTTCATTTACTAATGATGATAACAGCAGCTCTATCTCTATTTATCGGTCCAATATTTTTTCCCTAACAATAGTGCAAGATTCTTGGTTTAAAGTTGCTTTTTATGAAGCGGCTGAAAGTGATTCTAAAGAAGAATTACAATTTCATCCATAATTTTGGCTCAAATCTAAACTTTGAACTATATATATATATATATATACATATATATATATATATAATTTTAAAATTTAAAATTATACAGGTACAATTAATAGTGGCATTAAAACACAACCATGTTGAATCTTGAATGCATGACTATGTATGTAACAATAATCTGAATCATATACAATTGTTATGTTAGATACTATAAAATATAAATAATAATATTAAAACTTTAAATGTTAAAATATTATATATAAAATGTAATCTATTAATAAAAAATTTAGTTCTAATCACCATATAATTTTGGAAATAAAATAATACTTGGATCTACAAATATTATCTAATTTGAATTTTGTTGTAATTATGTACTACTTATGTATAAAAAATAATACAAAGTTATAATAAAAAAGTATATTCATGCATGCATGCATTGTACAAATAAAAGATTAATAATAACATTTTGATTGATGGAATGTAAATTAATATATATTTGTAAAATTCATTAAATTTAAAATTTGTAGATCGTAATTTTCCAAAAAAAATGTAGATCGTATAATTTTTTTCTCAAACAAATGGTTACCATCTCAATTCCTTCAACCACAACAACATCTAAATATTTATACTAAGATTTTTTTTTAACTTAAACTCATCATCATTATTTTCAAATACACCGTTAGTTTAAATATATAAAATTATAATAATTATTCTGATTTGCTATTACTTATTATAATAGATAATTGATAGATAATAAATTATTTTGATAATGATTAACTAATGGAAATATTTCCTAAAAAAATTTAATGAAAAGATCACATATTATAATTAATTAGTATTCAAAGTAAATTTTAAATATTATTCAGTTGAAAATTGATAAATATAATAATTATAATTACAAGTGCAAAAAATTCAAATATTACTTTTCAATATTATATAAGAAGTAAAAATCAAAAAGTTTAAAGAAAATAAATAATACACAAGTTTCAAAAATTAATATATACCACTATATGTACAAAAAAAATTATTTACTTAATTTTTAAATTTTATGTTATTTACCTCTATTAAAAAATTGATATTTGCTACTATTTCCCCAATTACAATCAACAATTATTAACCATTAAAAAGAAGGAAGAAGAACTTATTATGATTGGACGAAGCACTTTTTTCCAATTAGTTACAATTTCAGGTACTAAATAATACTTTACCATTATATTTATGTGTAGCAAACGCATAACTGAAGATTCAAGGGGAAAGGGGCAAATAAGGGAATGTAAAGGAAAAAAGGTGTTAGTTCGATTTCCCGTTAGTTTTCGCTCCAAAGGAAGGCCAAACAACCGCAGAGACACAGCGTACGAACACGAAATTTTGCGAGAGAAAGTGAAGGAAACCGCAAGAAAATATTTGCAGAGTTCGGTTTTCAGCTGTGCATGCGCGGAAGGGGGTTTAAGGTCCGCCATTGTCAGCTTTCTGCAACAATAGCAGCTCCTCATTTGTGACCTTCCCTCTGCCCCTACATTTCTTCTCAAAAAACCATTACCGAAAAATGCAGAGATTATGAATTTAAAATTATTGGTAATGATAGATGGAGATATAAACCCAAAGCGTGACGAACGAATACCTCTTTGGTTTTAGGGAAGAGATTGGAACATTTACACCGGCATTCTGTTGGAATCAAAAAATCTATTGATGATACATTGGCATTTTCTTGATATCGATTCTAAATCTGATAATTTCAAATACAAACAATGGTATGTTTAATGTTTATCGTTTCTGTTCTTTTTTCTATAATGTTGCTTTTGATATTTTGGTTGTTATTTCTTCTTTCTCAAATTTTTAGCTCAATCTGATAATGTGGAAGCTCAAACGAATATATTTGTTAAAGAATATGATCAAATCAAGAGAAAAATTATTGCAGAATTTATTTGGATGCGTTATATTAGGTTTCATTGTGATCTGTCAAACCTATAGAACGCAATTAGTTCATAAATTTTTATCTGATTAATTTTTTTTGCTCATGGTTTCTTTACTTTGGCAAAAGTTCTTTTAATCCATAAATTTTAATAACGCAAAATATAAAATGGAAGGACATAAATATTCCAGTTTCATGTTCAACTTATAAACTCTGTTTTTGTTTGTATTTGACATAGTTAAAATGCAGCTCTAGTTCATTTCAAAAGGAAAAAGAAGGAAAAACTATGAAGCATTTTCGAATTCTCAACTTCTCTTCATATAGAAATATATTAGATGCCCATAATTTTTATTTACTAGGGTGTCATGCTTAACTGTGCTGTTACGGCTTCAAGTATTAAAAGAACACAAATTCAAAATGTTAACTAAAGGTTAATAGTATAAGTTTTAAAAGGCTAACTAAAGGATAGAAACTAATGTATATATCCCATCTGTCCCTTCTTTATTGTACAGTACTTGCTCTGTTTGGCGTGGTCACACTTATTATTTTCCTTGACTAGTCTTTTAATTATCAATTAATTTAGAAGTTGTTGTACACTATATATTTCTTTCTATTGTTCGTTGGCTGCTTTCTTTCAGACATTCAAACATTCAATGCCATTCTGATTTTCAGGAAATCTTTATATTGAACAAAGATGTTATGAGTGATTTGAATAGGATAACCAGCTTTAGAATGTCTTAACCAAGAAAAGAAGAAAACAGTCAGAAATATATGTGCCATTTTATGATGGTCCCCTATGACAGAAATGCTAATAACGTTCGTGCCACTTTAATCGGCTGAGGACTTCTGTCTTTACTTTTGCCCCCCATTCATATTCTATTGCTATAATTTTACTGTTACTGCCCCCAGTTGTCTTAGATTTAGAGGCTGACACGCAGGTTTATGTAGATGCAGCCTCCTAACCGTTCATTATTCTTAATTATTCTATAGTTTCTTTGTTAATCTAAAGTCACTTTAGCCTTCATTCTTTCTGATGGATGTATGGATGACTTGATCATGCAGGCTGCTTCAACAAATCTATTTGTTGGATGTTTTGTTTGGGTGTTGGATCCTGAGGTGACTTGGATTGATGGAGAAGTTGTGAAAGTTGATGGTGAAGAGATTACAGTAAATATTTCATCTGGAAAGACGGTAAGTTCTTCGTGTTGGATTATGTATGAAGTTTTTAGTTGAAAATTTGAATTAAGTGAAAAATATGAAGGTTATTCATTTGCATTGATAGATACAATTCAACAGTCGATGCATTTATGCATGTGCTGGCTTGTATAATTATGCACACTTTCCTGTGCATTATTCCTTCAACATGAAGAAGCCTCCTTGTTGATCCCACTTTGCTCTATCTTGTGCTTGTACATTTAATTTTGAATCACAAAGACTTCAGAGTCCAGGTTTAACCCTTTTTTTTCTCCCTTGCTTTTGTGTTTGTTCTACTATAGGTTGTTGTTAAAACATCTGATGTTCACCCAAAGGATCCTGAATTTCCTTCATGTGGCGTGGATGATATGACAAAGCTGGCATATTTGCATGAGCCTGGGGTTCTGTTCAATTTGAAATGTAGATATGATGAAAATGAAATATATGTAAGTTAAGTATTTTCATGTTCTCATGATATACATTGATGTTTAGTAGATACCTTTTGTTGCAGGCTGGTATCATTTATTTTTTTGTTTTATCTTCGGCTATGTTAACCATAGAATATAGATGGGACATTCTTTTGTGTCAATTTATTTCAGATATGAAGTTAATCTTGGTAGTGGTAATTCCAGACTTATACAGGAAATATATTGATTGCTGTCAATCCTTTTCGAAGACTTCCTCATTTATATGGTAATGATATAATGGGACAGTATAAAGGGGCAGCCATTGGTGAGCTGAGCCCGCATCCATTTGCTGTTGCAGATTCAGCATACAGGTGATTGTCATATGAGCTGAGCCCACATCCATTTCCTGTTCAGCCATGTATTGCTTATTTGAAAAGTGTCCTCTAACAAATATAGAAATTTTGAACTTGCAGACAAATGATAAATGAGGGAATAAGTCAGGCAATTTTGGTTAGTGGAGAAAGTGGTGCTGGTAAAACAGAGAGTACAAAGATGCTTATGCGATATTTAGCCTATATGGGTGGGAAATCTGGATCTGAAGGAAGGTCCGTGGAGCAACAAGTCTTAGAGGTATCGTAGTGTTTTTAATTTTTATGCTGAATGTAACTGTTTCCTTTTGGAAATGTATGCTTTCACAGATGACCAATTGGGTTCACTTTTTATTTTGTGGTATGGCAGTCCAATCCTGTTTTGGAAGCATTTGGTAACGCCAAGACTGTCAGGAATAACAATTCAAGGTGATAAGCCTTTCTGAAAATGTTATAAAATTTCTTATATCATGGTGCTGATTTGCACTTTTACCTTTCTTCAATTGCAGTCGTTTTGGTAAGTTTGTGGAGATTCAGTTTAATAGGATGGGGAAGATTTCAGGAGCTGCCATTCGGACTTATCTACTGGAACGATCCCGTGTCTGCCAAGTGTCCGATCCTGAGAGAAATTATCACTGCTTTTACATGCTGTGTGCTGCTCCTGAAGAGGTAAACTTATGTACTGCATGCATCTTCTGTTACCCCGAGCAGTTGACGTAATATCTTGTTTAGTTGGTATTTATGTTATATTATATTTGTGGTTGAGAGGAGCATAATCTTGAATTTATTGAAGGCGGGTAAACTTACTTTTAGCGTGGATTTTGCTTGTTTAGTCATCATGACATGCCTCTAAAACAATTGAATAGCAGTTCCAAACAGATTCTTGCAACAAATCTAAAGGGAATCCTTCTCCAAGCTAGCAACAATGGAAAGACATTTGCATTGTTTTGATTTGTATTAATCTCACCGAAAGCCTTCAAGATTCGTATATTGCCTGTTGCTTCTGTCAGTAAATGATATTCATGGTATACTTTACTGATGGAAAGTCAAAGGAGTATTGTTAGCTTTATTTTGATGCTAATATCCATAAATCATGACGTGTGATGTTTCTAATATATCCACCGTTTAAGTTTCCAGCCAAACTGGAATGTGATCATATTTTCTGGATATTATATCACTTGTAGTAGTTTAGATATCTTATGTCCATTATTTTCTTAACGTATGCATCAGGATGTCAAAAAGTACAAGTTGGGAAATCCTAGAGAATTTCATTATCTCAATCAGTCAAACTGCATTAAGCTGGATGGACTCGATGATTCTGATGAATATCTCACTACTAGGAGGGCTATGGATATTGTTGGAATAAATTCTAATGACCAGGTTGTGTATTTACCTACTTTCTAGTTGGGATTTTCCAATTGAAATGACTTATAAAATTTTCTTGACAGGACGCAATATTCCGAGTTGTGGCTGCAATACTACATCTAGGTAATGTTGAGTTTGGAAAGGGAGATGAAGCAGATTCTTCTCAGCCCAAGGATGATAAAGCTTGGTTCCATCTAAAGACTGCGGCTGAACTTTTCATGTAGTTGAACTTTAATTAAATATATTCTTTTTGTAGTTTTGATCTCTAAATTAGTGAAAGCAATTGTATAATAAGCTAGCTTGGTGTAGGTGTGATGAAAAGGCTCTTGAGGACTCCTTATGCAAACGCGTGATTGTGACTCGTGATGAGACCATAACAAAGTCACTTGATCCTGCTGCTGCAACTGTGAATAGAGATGCTTTGGCAAAAACTGTCTATTCGAGGTTATTTGATTGGTACGCTGTAATATAGTTCAAGCTCAAAAGAATACCGATTTCTATCTGTCATGACATTCTCTCTCTACAACTGTTTAAGATCTTTACTACTCATGCTTCAGGCTTGTCGATACAATTAATAACTCTATTGGTCAAGACCCAGATTCCAAATCCTTAATTGGGGTTCTGGATATATATGGATTTGAGAGTTTCAAGACAAACAGGTGCTTAACCGGTACGCTTTTGTTTTCATCATTATAGATGTTAATTTACTTGAAAAATAACTGCATGGATTACCTTTTTGATGAAATTGTTTAGTGTATGTTAGACACTAGTGCTCATTATTCCATTTGTTAGCTGTTCTTTTTGTGACTATGACTAATTTGTTATAGTAAAGAAGGAAGCAAATTTATAAACAGAGAATATTAATAAGAAACTTTGAAAAAGAGATAATGGCAGGCTGCTATTGATTGATATCGTGTGATTACAAAATGAACTCCAGCGCTGGAAATTGGATCTGTTGGAAAGTAGATCCGCATTGGATAATAATGAAATAAGTAAGGATGTATAATGAATGAGCATTAGAATTAGCATGCCAATTGGCTTTGTGCAAATTAGTTCCAATATTTATTCTGTATTTAAGCCCACATTTGTGCAGGTCCATCATTTCAACATGGTAGCAGAGCTTTGTGCCCAAATGGGCTAGATCCTATAACCTGTGTTTGAGTCCCCTTTGAACAGAACTAACTTATCTATGTCGGCTCATGCGAGCCTTATTGGTTAGTGTGTGTGTTGACAAGTGTCAATAGGCCTATTTAAAGTGGGCTGGGTGAGCCGCTCAATTAGGTTGCACTTGAGACGTGTTGGAAAGTAGATCCCACATTGAATAATAATAAAATATGTAAGGAATTACAAGGAATGAGTATTAAATTTATCACAAGTTTATTGATTTTGTGCAAGATGAGTTATAATACTCATTCCTCTTCAGTTTGTGCATGCCCATGGATTTCACTAGAATCTGTTGAATAGTGTGTTTACGACATTTAATTTCTCAGTGTGGAGAATTGTAAGATTCCTTTGATTGATGTATTTGAAGGCTGCATATTGATTACATTTATTTGCATCAAATTACAAAACAAAAATCCATAATATTGAAGCCATATCCAAATTAAACGTTGTATTCTCCTTCGTGGCATGTTTTGTATTGACATCATGATGGCCTTGTTACTACTTAATAAACCTATTTGCGAGCAAGGCTTAAACTTCTATTTATGAAGAAAAACTTCAGGTTGGCTAGGCTAGGCCTAGAATGGTTCCTTTTCTTTTTTCTTGATGTTGGAATTTGGAATGGTGTAATGATTTGGGGCCAAGGCCTTTTACTGGCCAGAGGATCTAGGTTGATATGGAGCTAATATAAGCCTAAGGATCTAGATTGATACGCAGCTAATATAAGCCTAAGGTTTATGATATAAAAATTCTCATGTTTAGGAGGGGTGAAATAATAGAAAGGACAAAAAGAGCTACGTGAAGGATGAATTAACTGAAACACTCATATATTCCTCCTTACACCCCGAATTGCAATGTAATAAAATTTTAGCTTTGAGGGGTAAGTAAAGGTAAGGGTCAGCATCAGTATCTTCATACCCCATTCTCTCACTTTTTGCTAGACAGGGGTACATGGTACAGTTTCCCTACTTACCATTATTTACCCCTCTTTCTCCAACCAAATATTGTTAGAATAAGTACAAGATTAACATGATAATTCACATGGTGAGCTAATGGATGAATTCTAGGTGTATAAATTCAAACTTGATAGAAGATAGCATAACTGAATGTGATGTAAGACCTAAGCATAATAAAGAAGCACAAATACATATCAATTTCAAAGACAACCAATTATTCCTAATTGCAAGAATACTAAAACACAGTCAATGAATAAAATGGAGTAATCAAATTCAAAACATGAAGTATTCCAGTGTGGAACAAGGAAGCCCATAAAATTAGCTTATCCTATTTATTAAAAATATTGTCCCATTTAGAAATCTATGTAAACTCGAAATAGACAAGATTGCAACAAATTCAAATCTCTCCCTTAGGGAATCTTAAAAGAGTTTGTGTGACACAGATAATACCATATGTTTATATTCCAATTTGTAATATGCTTTTGCCAATTTTATCATATGTTATATTTGTGATTATCTGGGTGTATATGCTTGTATCTAGTTTTACAATATAACTTGTTTGTTGTAGTTTTGAACAATTCTGTATCAATCTGACCAATGAAAAGCTGCAGCAGCATTTTAACCAGGTCTTTCACATGATATTATGTTTCTTTTTTCGTAGTATTAAGCTTTCAAGTCCAATGCCTTATTTGATTTAATCTATAAAATATTTTGTTGGACAGCACGTTTTCAAAATGGAGCAAGAAGAATATACAAAAGAAGAAATTAATTGGAGTTACATAGAATTCATTGATAACCAGGACGTCCTTGATCTCATTGAAAAGGTGTGATTTGATGTCATAGTATGTTTAGTTATCTCGTTGTGTAGGATCCAAACTAGTATGTAGTCACTTTTGATTTTCATGTTTGCAGTAATAAGACAACCGTGGTAAGGATTAAGTTCATTTTATTTGACATTATATTTACATAAAACATTTCAAATTTTTCTTCAATTCATTTCTCAATTCATGACAAGTGTTTTATGCTACTCTAATGAAGTTGCTCCTTCCTTTAATTTTCTCCTCATCTCTCTTCCGATCAGTTTTATTATTTTTTGGATTTCCTTATTCCCAATTTCATAAGGGGCTTGAATCATGAGCATTTGGCTTATATTTGATTTTGGTGTAATATATTTTGTTATATTTCTACTCATTGTCCAACTTTATTTCTTGTACCCACAACTTACCAGCTATTATGAATTTACAATTGGTTCATACACTCTGCATATCTACTCGCTATTTTCTCAAGCTTGATTCTTTGCTATTTTGGTCATTAATTTTTGAGGTATTACTACTGCAGCATTGTTACTTATAAGTGCAATTCAATAATGCAAAGGATATAATCTCAATTTTAGCAAATAGTGGAAGCTGCATTATCCGGTGCATAAACTTGATAAATAAAGTTTTGCAGATTAAGTATTCCATAAGCACTGTTTTCACCTAAACTACTGTGTCTAAATTTTTTGAAATCTCTGTTTCCGTCTGAGAAAAAAATATCTCTAGGTCATGAAAACTGCTGCCAAATGATTCAATGCGCATTTGGAATTAATTATCCTGCTGTGGGCATTTAATTGGACTATCTTGGTTATCTAAAAATGTCTTACAAAAATAAAATAGAAGTGTAAGGCAAATTGATCATTCTTGGTGGTGGAATTTTCTAGTACTTTGTTATCAAGACTCCGAGAAGATGGCTCTAAGTTAAATGGAAATGGCCCTATTTCACTTGCGTGCATAATTTGTAGGCCCTCATAATTTTTGGTTGATTCTAGTTTAGTCTTTTTCTGACGCCATAGCAATAGTGAACTTTTTTTGATGAATAATGTCTTTTTTTTTTTTTTTGTGGTATTCATTTATGTTTGATTCGAATTTGTGATTTGCAATTTCAGAAACCAGGCGGCATCATTGCGCTTCTTGATGAGGCCTGGTATGTTAAATAATTAATAATAAAAGAAAAATAATCCATTGTTTTTCTCTAATTTGTTATGTGCGGTGAATACTTTAATTTTTAAGTTCCATTGCTCAACAGTTATTGTTTATCTTGTAGCATGTTTCCCAGATCAACGTATGAGACATTTGCTCAAAAGCTTTATCAGACTTTTAAAGATCATAAGCGCTTCAGCAAGCCTAAGTTGTCACGTAGTGATTTCACCATTTGTCATTATGCTGGTGATGTGAGTAGCCTGTGATTTTGCTTCACAAGAAAATGTGAATGGCTGCTCAATGCTCATATCTGTAGCATTTATTTGCTGTAGGTAACATACCAAACTGAGCTGTTTCTGGATAAAAACAAAGATTATGTTGTCCCCGAGCATCAGGCTCTCCTTAGTGCTTCCAAATGCTGCTTTGTTTCAAGTCTTTTCCCACCATTGCCTGAGGATTCTTCAAAATCATCAAAGTTTTCATCGATAGGTTCTCGCTTTAAGGTGTGCTTAGTTTATTGCCTATGACCATGAGTTTAATGCTCATATTTTATTTCATAAATTACAATCATAGTTTCTATATTGCTTGCAGCAACAACTGCAAGCTTTGCTTGAAACACTAAGTGCCACTGAGCCACACTACATTCGCTGTGTAAAGCCAAATAATGTTCTGAAGCCATCCATCTTTGAGAACGCTAATGTTTTACAGCAACTACGTTGTGGCGTAAGTTTTTAGATTCTGGCCATGCATGCTTATTGAATTCAATATATGTCCCATTAATCGTGGATTTCATATGCATTTGATTTCAGGGCGTCATGGAGGCAATTCGCATTAGCTGTGCGGGTTATCCCACTAGGAAGATGTTTGATGAATTTGTTAGTCGTTTTCGTATCTTGGGACCAAATGTTGTCAAAAGGTAGCTTTATTAATTTTTTTTCAGTACTATGTAGCTTTAATTTCTCAGTAGTTATGATACATTACCAGTTGAATATGGGATTTTTCATTTGAGTTGCATTAACCCTTCTCTCCATGCTGTAATTATCTGTTTATAGTTGTGCTGGACCTACTGCTTGCAAGAAGCTTTTGGAGAGTGCAAAACTTCAAGGTTACCAGGCATGTTTTACTAATAATTACTTTTGCAAATAATTTGAAACACGTAATTTCTGTGTACTCATCTACCATTTTGTAAGGTTAGTTTGTATCTTTCCTCTTGCATATGATACTTGAATTTGCAAATACAAGGCAGTTGTCTGTCAGCCACTAAGTGGGTTTTGAGCTTTTCTGTACTGCATATAGCTACCTTCGAATGACAATATGGTGCCAGCTGATTGTTGACACTATTCTAACGTTTAAAGGGACAGTTTTACTGATTCATTTCTCTTGCAGATTGGCAAAACAAAAGTATTTCTGAGAGCTGGTCAAATGGCAGAACTAGATGCTCGTCGTAGTGAGGTCTTAGGAAGATCAGCAAGCATCATTCAAAGGAAAGTTCGTACCTATTTTTGTCGCAAATCCTTTCTCTTGTTGCGGCAATCTGCCATTGATATCCAAACATTTTGCAGAGGTATTGTTTAACTTTATATGAACGCATGTCAGCACCTTGAGTAGTGAAGGTGTTACAGCCTTACTGGTACATGCAATGATTTGATAACTTTCTCTCCTTTAAGTGGAATCTTATGAATTTTGCCTCGTTTGGCTATTTTGCAGGCCAAATAGCACGTCATCAGTATGAATGCCTGAGAAGAGAAGCTGCTGCTCTGAAAATCCAGAAACATTCTCGTAGGTATCTCACGAGGAAAGATTACAACAGGCTGTACACTTCAGCTGTTTCTATTCAGACAGGTATGCGCAAAATGGCTGCTTGTCGTGAGTTTGTGTCCAGGAGACGGGAAAGAGCTGCAATTGTGATCCAGGTAGATTTACCTCTCTTTTCCTAGATGCACAATTTCATATATGGGATTGACAGATGTTACAGCTGTCCAACTGATGATTGTGTATTCATGGCTTTGTGTGTCTCGACAAAATTGTCAGCTTTTTAGGGATGCAATATGTAAAAATGAAAACAAAAGGATTAGTTCATAGTTTATTGTTGATAATCTTAAATATTTACTGTCTCATTATAAACAGCCACATCACTAACCTGGGTTGTCCAAATTAATTTTGCTCTTTTCTTTTCATTTTAGACAAAAATTGAAAAGTTATTTCTCAATAATCCTCCAATAATTCAATTTGAGTGTGCCATTATCCATTACAATTTCGGGGTAGGTGTTGGAAGACCATCAGATAGAACTTTGGTCACATGAATTTTCAATCTCCATGACAAAGCCAAACTGAACAACAATTTTGGGATTGAGGAATTATTTTTATTGAAGAAAACTGAACTCTTTAAGAAGCACTACGACCAAAGTACAATACCAGAGTCATTGCATGATGTAATCATGAAAAATTATCACCATTATCCAAATGCATAGGAATGGGATCAAATTTTTCTTTTTCAGTGAGGATGAAGGAGAGTGGTTGAATGTTGAGTAGCAAATTATGCATTGAATCAAAGTTCCTCATTTGAATGTACTAGCTTTGAGTAAGGTGGTTTTACTTTATTGCGATTGTTTACAGAGATTTCTTTTGTTTACTTTTCTTTATCTGTGAGTGTGTAATTTATGTGATCTGATCTTATTGGAAGTCATCTTTTACAGTCTCAATGCCGAAAATATTTAGCCTTCCATTATTATCGGAGGTTAAAGAGAGCAGCAATTATCACACAATGTGCCTGGAGGAGAAGAGTTGCACGGAGAGAACTAAGAAAACTTAAAATGGTAAACCCACTTTCTCCTTGTATTATTAGTTTTTTCTGTGTTTTGGTTGTCCCCTTTGCTTTCCATGATTTCATTTTAAAGCTTAAAATGCCACATCTCCACCAGGGGGGTAAGCATAGATTGTTAAGTGCAAAATTTGATAACGTAAAGTCTTGAAATTTTTTAGACTAAAAACTGAGCTAACTGAAATAAAGGGAACAATTGACTTCAAATAAACGGTATTGCTTGTAATCATTGAAAATCTTTTTTGATAAAAAACATGGGAGAAAACTTGTTTCTGATGCTTCTCTTGGTTGCACAGCCATGTGAATGATTTAGAGTAGAAAATTGTGCACTTAGTGCTCCTTAAATTCCATAGCTGGGAATTCTGATTCTGTATGAATTTGTTACTGTTGTTCCTTGAACATTCACTAATTACTTATATATGTCAAATTTGTGATTCTCACCATACCTCTGCAGGCTGCTAAGGAGACTGGTGCTCTGCAAGAGGCCAAAATTAAGCTTGAAAAGGAAGTTGAAGAACTGACCTTGTGTCTGGAGCAGGAGAAAGGAAAGAGGAAAGAACTTACCTCATGTCTGGAGCAGGAGAAAAGAATGAGGGAAGAACTTGCATCGTGCCTGGAGCAGGAGAAAAGAACGAGGGAAGAACTTGCCTCGTCTCTGGAGCAGGAGAAAAGAACGAGGGAAGAACTTGCCTCGCATCTGGAGCTGGAGAAAAGAATGAGGGAAGAACTTGCCTCTTGTCTGGAGCAGGAGAAAAGAATGAGGGTGAGGGTTTTATCTGTTTGATGCTTCTCCACCTAAATAAAGCCAACCCATATTACTTCAATTTTATTGCTTGGATGTAACCAAATATTTTCTGATATATTGTCATCTTAAATATCTTTGTTAGTATTCATTCCTAATGAGATGACTCGGAGAAAGGACTTATGGAACTCTTTCTGTATCTGAGTCCAATAAGTACCATAATTTTGAAGTTTGACCAAATCTACCAAGTTATTTAATCCTTTCCTTATTTTACTGTGGAATATATATCTTGGATGTTCCTTGTTCTTAATTTAGTATTCTTTTTAATACAGGCTGACAATGAGCAAGTCAAAACACAGGAAACTGCAAAATTACAATCAGCCTTGCAAGAGATACAACATGAATTTCAAGAAACAAAATCTGCGCTTATTAAGGAACTTGAAGATGCAAAGAAAGCAAGTGAGAAAATGCCGATGATACAGGAAGTTTCAGTGGTTGACCATGAATTAGTCAATAAACTTACTGCAGAAATTGAAATGCTCAAGGTATGTTCTCGGATGAAATCTGTTTCGAAATGCTAATCAAGTTTCAAATAACTGCATTCAGCATTCAAAGAAAAGTGAAATGTATAAAATATTTAACACGGAAAAATTTAACTTTTAATAACTGAGATTTTCCAATTGATTCTCCACAGCTCTCAGCTGCCAACCATGAATTATCAGACAAACTTACTGCTGAAAATGAAAAGCCCAAGGTAGGGTTCTTATTGTTTCAATTGACTCTTTGTTTCAACTAGTGAAATCGGAGACTTCACAAAGTAAAAATGAAATAAATATAAATCCCGTGTAATTTAGCTTTCACTTAATGATAATTTCTGAATGAATCTCCACAGGTCTCAGCTATTGATCATGAATCAGTGAGTAAATTCACTGCTGAAAATGAAATGCTCAAGGTAAGGTGTCCATATTTGTTTTTGCATGAATCTAAGTGCTAAATCAAGGCTTCTCAAATAGTGAAACCGGGTTTCTTCACTAAGCAAAAATGAATAAATATGAACCCAGTGAAATTTAGCTTTTACTGAATGATACTTTCAATGACTCTCCACAGGTCTCAGCTGTTGATCTTGAATTAGTGAGTAAACTTACTGCTGAAAACGAAATGCTCAAGGTAAGGTGTCCTTATTTGTTATTGAATGAATCTAAGTGCTGAGTCAGGGTTTCTCAAATGATGAAACCGGTTGCTTTGCGAAGCCAAAATGAAATAAATATCAATCCAGCGAATTTAGCTTTCACTGAATGATAATTTCTGAATGACTCTTCACAGGTATCAGCTGTTGATCATGAATTAGTGTGTAAACTCACTGCAGAAAATGAAATGCTCAAGGTATGGTGTCCATATTTATTTCGAGTGAATCTTTGTTCCAAATGCTGACTCAAGGCTTCTTAAATAATGAAATTGGCTGTCTACACTAAGCAAAAATGAAATAAATATTGAACCCAATGAAATTTAACTTTTACTGAATGATAGTATCTGAATGACTCTCCCCAGGTCTCAGCTGTTGATCATGAACTAGTGAGTAAACTCACTGCTGAAAATGAAATGCTCAAGGTCAGGATCTAATGTTTTGCTTTTAAATGGACCTTCCATTTTTAGTGCTGAACAAATGGTTCTATGAGTGCATTGAGTAAACAGAGAAAAAGAAAATGGATGAAGTATTGAACATGGTAAAATTTAATTTCTATTAAATGATATTTTTGGAATGACTCTCCACAGGCCTCAGCTATTGACCATGAGTTAGTGAGTAAACTTACTGCTGAAAATGAAATGCTGAAGGTAAAGTTCTGCATGCGTTGTTAAATTTAAAATGGAATTTGGGTTTTGAATGCCAATACATGTTGAATGAGTGCACTAAATATTATTTTATAGATGGTAAGTTTAACTTATACTAATGACTCTCCACAGGTTTCAGTTGCTGACCATGAATTAGTGAGTAAACTTACTGCCGAAAATGTAAATCTCAAGGTAAGGTTCTACTTAATGTTGCTTTTAAATTTGGTTCCAAATGATGATAACATGCTTCTTGAATAAATGCAATTAGCAGCCTTAAAATTAACAAATAAATAAAATGTTGACCTTGGTAAAATTTAATTCTTTTGAATCACCCGCGCAGGCTATGGTAAGTTCACTGGAGAAGAAAATTGATGAAACAGAGAGGAAATATGAAGAAACATATAAGCTGAGTGAAGAACGGTTACAGCAAGCTTTGAATGCAGAGACAAAAATAATTGATTTGAAAACTTCCATGCAGAGGTTCTACATTCTGTTAAAAATTTAAAGACGTTTCTTTAAATCAATTTGGAGGCAGCATGATTGAATGCTTAACTTGGGTGTAATTACTACACATTTCATGCTAGGCTTGAAGAAAAACTTGCTGATATAGAGGCTGAAGAAGAAGTGCGGACACAGCAAGCATTGTCTAGTTCATCTGCTAAAAAAATGGCAGAAGATTCAGCAATTACACCTCAGGTAAACAAATAGAATTGGGAAGGATAGCCCTTTTTTCAGGTCTACATTATCATTTACAAACATATTAATTTGATTTTCTTTTTCTTTTTCCTTTTAAATTCTTGCAGTCTCTTGAGAATGGTCATCATGTAAGTAAAGAAAATACATCCATTCAAACTAATTTATGCATGCTTATTTTTCCATATTTGTATTGGTTCTTGTATCAACTATGATCTTCAGTGAGTTTACTTTCTACAGGAACCTCATAGTTCTTCACCACAAAAGACAATGGCTTCCGAGGAAGACAGCAAGTTAAGGAAAGCTCAAATTGAACGGTTACATGTATGCACTTAAAGGGGGGGTGTGAAGAGTGATAAATCTTTCGAGTGTTCAGAAAAAGAAAACTGATCTGAAAATGTTTTGCTTAATGCTTTACAATTATTTGTCTTCTTTTGATGTAGGAGAGTGTGGATGCTCTAATTAAATGTGTGGAGCAAAATCTTGGTTTTTGTCAAGGGAAGCCTGTCGCAGCAGTTACCATATATAGATGCCTTGTTCACTGGAGATCATTTGAAGCAGAAAAAACTAGTGTATTTGATCGCCTTATTCAAACAATTGGTTCTGCAATGGAGGTACTCGTTTTAACCCTGGATGAAATAGAAATCTACTTGACTTGAACCAAGGTAGAAAATTGGTTAACAACTAGATTCAATTAAGCTTAACTCAAACTAGATGTTTATACATGTTCATATCCATTTTCACACTATTTTTTTTTTTGTTTTTCTTTAGTTCTTCTGGTCATCTTAGGATTGCTCAATCATTCTATATCTCTGACAATTTTGATGCACTCAATGTTCTTCCTGGTGCATTTTCTGTTCTGTAGGTGCTAGTTATGTTAACGTGAATCCAGATATTCCTTGTCCATTCCTCCACTTCTCATGTATATATTAGCACATTTATTTCTGCCAGATTGATGTTATATACATATTTCTTGATCATATAAGACTCACTACCATACCAAAAAACATAGCTCTTAGAATAGCGGTCACAAAATTTCCTTTTCTACTCTAGTATTTTGTAGTTATGCATCACTTGTTGCATTCACCAATCTATGCTTCTCCTGTTGATCTTATAATTGATGTATTGCTCTCTTCCTCCATTTCTTTGTAGGTACGACCCTTTTAAATATTTAACCTCCGTGCTCTCTAAGTTAACAGTATTTTTATCGTTTCTCTTTTGAGGATAGAATTTGCAACTGTAAACCTAGACCTTAAGGGTGCTTGCTTTACCCTAAAACTAAATTCCTGGTTATTATGGACAAATAATATCTTCCTGAAAGTGTTCTGGCAGCTTATTATGACCAAGTGAACATATAAGAATTTCTAGGTTGACCCTTGCTATGGAACGAAAGTCATGGATAAATCTTTTGCATTACCCCAGATTCCAAGTATTAGTATTTTCCTACTTGTACATCTTTGAAAACCTCTAAATATCTAATACTGTCCTTTTCACTCAATGGCCGTCATAGAACAACTATTGCAACTGTGTTATAAGCTTTCTGTATCTCCTCTTATTAGAAAAATTGTGTTTATATAAATTGACAAATGAAGAATAAAATCATTAAACCAGAGTTAGTGGAGTTGCCTATTTAGAAGGTTGGAGTTGTGTTGTCCTCTTCTAGAAGTCCTTGAATCAAAAAGAGGGAAAAAGAAAAAAGAAGAAATACATTGTTACATAAATTTATATATGACAAGCTTGAATTCTGTATAATGTTTGCAGAACCCAGATGACAATGATCATATGACCTATTGGCTATCTAACACATCTTTGCTGTTATGCTTGCTCCAACGAACTTTAAAAACAAGTCAAAAGCCACCTGTTCCAACATCATTTTTTGGCAGGATGACTCAGGTAACAAGATCCTTTTCGTTGAAGTTATTTTGCATGACTTTATGCACAAATATATTATATCAAATTTTGGAGTTCAAACAACTTTATCCAGAAGACATATAGTATTTGCTTTGGTTAGTTCTAGAATTTTTGTATTAAAAGTTAAGCGTACACAAAGAAGTTAATTTACCCAATTTTTTCTCAGAGTTTTCGTTCATCGCCTTCTTCCACAAACCTTAGAGTTGGTAAAGATACGGTGCAGCTTGTTGAAGCCAAATATCCAGCGCTGCTGTTTAAGCAGCAGCTTACTGCGTATGTTGAAACAATATATGCAATCATTCGAGACAATTTAAAGAGGGAGTTGTCACCATTGGTTTCCTCGTGTATCCAGGTGAATTGACTGATTATTTTGTGATTTATAAACTTGCCCTTCATAGACTTGTCATTGACTGTATTCCGTCCATGACCATATTTGTCATATAAATAATTAAAAGTTAATTTTGGCCTTAAAATTTCTGAAGAGTGAAGATACATGGACGTTTTGTATCATTTTTTTTTCTTAATTGAACGACTCTTTATGGTCATGAACACATTGCATTATTCTTATTGCTCCATATCAAAATCCCTCCCTGCTGGATTTCTTCTATAACCTTATTGGATATGGCCCGTACCCCTGGGAGTTTTCTGAATCTGTCAAAAAGGGATATACATGTGTTGTTGAGCACCAAGGAGAACTTTTCCTTACAAAAGCATTAGCCAGCTCACAATTTTGTTGGATTCTGTCAGGTATCCAGTGCATTAGATGCAACTGCATTAGATTCAGATCCAGCAAAACACTGGCACAGCATTGTTGAGAACCTGGAAGGGCTGCTAAACAAATTCAAAGAAAATTTTGTAAGGGATATTGATTTTCATATATAATATATATACACACACACACACACACACACATACATACAAGCGGCATGATGTGATGTGATGTGATGTGTTTAAACTCTGTGACTTACAATTGGCATCCTATAGGTACCTCCAATTCTTGTTCAGAAGATTTTTGTTCAAATTTTTTCACACATCAATGTGCAGTTATTTAATAGGTAAACTCTTATTCCATCTCTATTGAAATTGGATGCATAATCTTGTATTTACCAGATTAAGATTTATGATTTTTTTGTATGCTTCTGCAGTGTTCTGGTTCGTCGAGAGTGCTGCACAATTAGCTACGGGGAATATGTTAAAGGTGGCCTGGCTGAATTAGAACTGTGGTGTGGCCAAGCAAAAGAAGAGGTGCATTTCTTAAGTATTATACTATGAAAACTGCTGTGATCACCATAATATTTTCCTTAATGCAATAGCAAGAAAAGCTCCAAGGAAAGAAGAAAAAGACAAAAAATCCTCTTCTTGAATGCAGAATCCTTCCTAGAAAAAAAAAAAAAAGAGAGAAAAGAAAACACTCGAAGTATATAGACAAACAAGCAATGAAGCTGAATCTAGTGGATTCTGGTCGGCTCATTGTGTTAAAAAATTTATTTTATGTTTTCCAGTGGGATTCCAAGGTCCAACTTCATTACTGGATCATTTTAAGCTTCAGATAGGTTGTAAAATATTTCCAACTTCTGATTTAAAAGTATTTGGAATCTTTTCGTGATTTCTGGAAATTTTATGTGGCAAAATACATTGCAATTGGAAGGAGATATTATGCATTGGCCAAGATAATTATTCTTTCTGGTTTTTTGGTTGAATTTTTTTTAAAAAAAAATAAATTTAAAAGGTTTTATAGTTTAATAATTCACCCGCATTACCAGTAGTAACCAATTCTTTCATTGCAGTATGTAGGCTCATCTTGGGATGAACTCAGGCATACAAGGCAAGCTGTTGGATTTTTGGTATGTTCCTTTCAGCTTGCATATTTAAATATTATAACCATCCAATTGGGGACACTTTTATTTGAGGTTGCACTATCGATTATCTTGTCATCTTTGAAGGCAACAGTGATATGACTTATTAGGGACATATCACAGTTCACGATGCTTCAATACATCTTCATGAATAAGGTGTAAACTATCTTTTCCTAACAATTTGTTTGGGTCTTTTGGTAAACGAAATAGTAATGCAATTGAATTGCATCATATTCCTAGATTTCCATTCTAATTTTACCCCCACTTTGGAAAAAAATCAACTCAACTGGTTCTAATAATTTGCTGTACAGAATTTGGATCTTTAAAGGATGGCACATATGCCCTGTGAATTAGCTTTTACTCCATTTTCAGCCCTAATTAACAATTTTTGGAGTTTCTTTTAATTATTACTATTTTTCTTGATAACCTGATTTTTACAAACTTCTTTTTAGGTTGAAGACCGGAAGTCAGGAATGTCCTACGAAGAGGTTAAAAATGACCTTTGCCCAGTAAGTCTTCCCTATCCTTTGTTTAGAATCTAGAGATATCTATAAGTAAATTAAATGTGTGATAAATTAGTGGTCTAGGAAATATTAACCAGAAATATATCAAGAATGCAGCAATTGCTTGGCAGAAAGAAATTGGGAATTGAAAAGGAAAAGTATTTATTTGTTAGCCTGATGATACTTGATGACAAAAGTAGGAACTTATAATTTTAAAGTTTTTTTAAAAAAAAAAATCGCTTTCAAAACTGTTCAGTATCAAATTATCTCCCCATCCCTTCTCTCAACAATTCACACTGGTTTCAGGTCCTGAGTGTTCAACAGCTTTACAGAGTATGCATACTATATGGGGATGAAGACTCAAATAATGACGAAAATGTTCCTGAAGATGTAAGAATAAGTGGTTTCCATTTTGGAAGGGTTAGAAATCTAATTTTTTATTTATTAAAACCTATGTTAATCCATCTTACTTTTGAGCAGGTCATTTCCAAATTGAAATCCGAGACAGAGGACCCCAATATGGAAAATACCAAAACCTATTCATTGGATGAAGATTCCAGGTGAGAAATAAAACTCATTGCCTTTGTAATGGATAACTTTACAAAACCATACAAAAGCTCATGCTCGTTAAGCCTTTCAAATGCAGTATTCCATTCTCAATCGACGAGGTTTCTCGTTCCCTCCAAGACACCGATTTTTCAGAAGTAAAACCTGCTTTAGAACTTCTCAATAATCCAGACTTCGAATTTTTAAAGGAATAAGGCTAAAGTTCAAGTCTTTGCCATACAGTAAATCTGCCTCCATTTTTTCTAATTCAACCTCCATAAAACCTTGCCCCAAATGTAATACTAGTATTATTCTTTTAAATTATAGTTGTAAAAATCTAACTAGATATGTTCTTTATAGTTGATGGGGCATTAGATTTCTATTTTTTCTTTTTTACTTTTTTTGTTGTTTTACAAGCATTCTTCATAGGTATAAACTATAGGAACTAGGAATTGATATTTTTGAGGTAATATGAAAGGAGTGCTGTTAGAAACTATATACGCAGCCTTCTCATATTGCTTGTTGTACAAGTCTTGAAAAAGGCCTTTTTTACCGAAATTATTTTGGCGACTGTTGTACAAATTACTGCAATATATAAATAAATAAATCTATAAAATTATTTATTTTCCTTTTGCCTTTATCGATTTCACCTGAAAGTTCAGAGGAGCAGAACCGAAAATCTGAAACAAAATCCAGAAATGTGACGAAATCAAATCAAAGAAATAAGTTGCAAAGAGCCAAAAGGCACCGTCTCTGTGTTGAAGAGTGTTGGGAGAGATATCAGAAAATGTGTGGCAGCCAAATGATTAATCTAGTGTAAGAGCACATGTTCAGTTTTCAGTAATGTTCTTGAAATTAAATTTTCTCCATTAATGGCTCTATTTTTGTTGACAATTTCTTCTTCACTGACAATTTTATTTTATTTTCCAAAATTCATGTGATCACATGTGTCACCACATGTTTCCTTCTTATGATTCTCCTACTATGGAATATTTGACTGAAAATTATATTTCTGATTCTTCTTTCAGTTATTACAGTTATGGAGTTAGTTGCACCTTCAAACTATTATTCTATTGGATATTTAGTAGAATAATGCAATTTGACTTTTTATTTGGCAAACTAGCACATTAAATTTAATATTTAGTGAAATAACACTTTATAATTAATAAGATTACATATTTTTTTAAAGATTTTAAGGCTATTCCCTTTGTTTAAAAATATTAATTTATTTTAATTAATTAATCAAAAATTAAAAATTTAATATAAAATCATTATGTGTCAATATTTATCAATATAATTTAAAATCTTTTCAAATTTCACCAGGTGGGCGGAAAAAATAGCTACCATGGTTTCCAACGACCTTCACTGAAAAATTAAAAATCATTATTTGTCAATATACGTCAATATTCGTCAATATAATTTAGAATTTTTCCAAAATAATAACAGTCAATATTACATAGTATTTATTAATATTTTTTTAATATAATACAGTATTGACAAATACTAATAAATATTGATAAATACGGATAAAATTTGACAAATATATAAAAAATACTGATACTAATAAAACTACAAAATATGATATTTTACTAATTTTAAAAGAGATGTTCTATTCTGTTCTGTAAAATGAAAAATTTATCCATTTCTTAAATATAGCATGTGCATACCTACATTGTCATGTTTCTTGGTGTGTTTATGCACTAATTAGAATCCTCTTTTGGGTAATACTTATCAAACAATATCTTCATTTTTATTTTTATTTTTTATTCTTTGCCACCACCATTGCATTTAATTTGCCAAAATCCACCTTCTGATATGATCCTTATTCTTCAAGATAATGTTGTGGGTATAACACTCATTTATTTCCATGGTTTTGCTTCTTTTATGGTCAAATAAGGAGATTAGTGCATCCTACTACGAGACATCACATGCTCTTTTTTTTACTAATTTTACTCATTTAACATTGTTGGTATTCCTTATTCCACATATTAATGTTAATTTTTCAAAATAATTAGATACAACACATATTATTAAAAACTTGATTCATTTGAACTTCACAACCGACCTTCTTAACAAAATCTTATCATTGGAAGATTTGTAATTTTTATGTACTAGTAGATTATCTTCCCATATGCCCGTAATGATTATATCCTCCTAATTTTATTCTTAATTCATAAACCTTTTCTCTAATCTCTATTAAGTATATAGTACTTGTATATATATATATATATAAAATTTTAAGTGAGATTCTTTTTTAGTTATTTATTAAAATCAAAGTCCAAATTCCAAAAGAAAAAGAAAGGCTATAACTTTTGCAAAAAGACAAATGAAATGATTGTTTAGATGAACAAATAAAGATACATATCATAACAAAAATATGCTTAATGATTGATTTAGTTGAGAAAAATGAAAGAGTTGAACTCTTGATTATGTCACAAGTAAGCTTTCAAGTACCTTTTTAGATCTAATGGCATCTTCACAATTATATATGTTTTTCATTTTTGTATTATAAATACTTCCTAGTAATGAAATTTAATTAATTATGTAGATATTAGATTATGATAAAGTAAATAAATGAAATAGATTTCTTCTCAAGTTAACTCCAAATATAAATATTTGCTTAAAAAAATAATAAAAACCTTAAATTTTAAGTTAGAGGAAAGTTTATAGAAAATATTAGATATATACTCTAATAAAAACACAAACCCAATTAATTTTAGTTACCTAATAATGATTTGGCCTTGGACCATATATAAATACATGATAGGTACTTGGTATTAGTTGAATATATTTGAATTATTTGCTTAATTATTAGAGCATAAATGTTTATGTTTATAGTAAGTCAAAAGGGTATATTTATGTTTATTTTGTATTTTGACAAAAAAGAAGAGGCCTTTCTTTTAATTTGTATATATAAAAGGTTTTGTTTGATGCAAATGTGTGTTCCCGCAAATGATGCATATTCATACATAGGAAAAAAAAGGATTTTTTTCTTCAATTTAATATTGCATCAATGGTTCTCAACTTCTCATGTTTCCATGTGACCCTTATTAATGATTAATTAAATATAATAATATATATAATTAACATATTAAAGAAATAATTAGAGGCTTCTAAATTAATTTCAAGTTTGTGTAGTATATGGTTAAGTGTATAAGAGTGGAACATAATAAAGATTTGCTAAAAGATTCGCAAACTAAATAAACCCCTGAAGATGATTTTTGGATTTGTTTGAACCTAATTACTTTCTTTTGTAGTCAAATTTAATTAGTTAAACCTTATTATTATTATTATTTGTTTAATGAACTAATCTACTTGATCAATGAAATAGGAGAAACGATAGATTGAAGAAACTTTTCATGTGGGAAAGGGAATCTAAAAATGATACTACTGTTTATTATTTTAGTAGTAAAAAACCATATCGGTAATTAATTAATCAAATTCTCTAAACTATGTCAAAGTTAGTTTTTAATTTATATTTATAGTTGACAGGCTTGTAAGAAATTCTTCTGTATTCAAATTTTCATAACAGTACATTGAATTTGATCAACATCATTAGTAAATTACTTCCCTCATTCTCAAAAATAATTCATATCTTAAAAACAATGGATGGTGTGTGATTGGGGGCTCTTACCACTTAATAATTCATAGCTTTTGGACGGGGTATAACCATTTCATAATTGCTCTGAGTCTAAGGTACATGTTCTCAATGTATGAAATAAGTTCAAATTTTTCAGTAAATTATTTAATCTTCTTCTTTAGAAGGGCAATGTATTTAACTTGTTAAATAAATTATTTCAATCAACGTACATTGAATAATATTTTTAGTGAAAAGTGAACAATATGATGTTTGAGGATCATCTACTAAATAAAATGCAAAATTATGAAATTGTAATAAATAAATTTCAGAGAAAAAACCCTCGACTTCTGCAAAATAAGCTAATGCACGCCAAACTATTAATTTGAGAAAATTAATTATGATTAATAAAGGTGGTGAAAAAATGTCCACATGCTCACAATCATGTTTCTAGTTTTGAGCAACCTTAGCCCACTGTATGTGTATCCAACCTTTAACATCAAAATTCAACAAAGTACTTCCAAAAGGCTGACTTGCATAATCTAATAAATAACTATGTTTGCAATTTTAATACAAAAGAAATTAGAGTTTGGATCCTATATTTTTAATATTTAAACATAAAACAGGCAGTGTAATCAATATAAATTACTGCCTTTAGAGACCGAAGAAGTAACAATTAAATTGAAATTGGAGTTTGGAGGGAATAATAATATTTTGGAATGAATTTAACCCTTAATATATTTTAGATTTTCAAGATTTAAGGCTATAAAATTGTTAAGCACCCGCGAAAATGCGAGACACTAATCCTCCATATCTAGCTAATATGCATGAAAAGGCACCATGCACGTGCTTCTCAGCCGCCTCTTTTTCCCATGACAATTTTCCATATCTCACTTCTTGCCACATCTTTCCGGATTCTTTTCATTATCCAAATGATTTAAAAAAAAAAAATTGTCTTAATAATATGACAAACTTTAATTTTTTCTTCTTAACTAAACTGTGATCATGTAATAATGTGATTAACCTATTCTTTTTACATGCCAAAATCAGATTAGTTGGTGTTTAATGTTACGTTTGTTGGATTCAGAATAATGTGATTTTGGTTGAAAGGAAAATGGAAGAACGGTGGGTGGGTGGTCCAAGAATAGAATATGGTTACAAATTCCAAGAGGGAAAATGAGGGGTCCGAGGTGTGCAAATCCTATCGAAGACTCCACGTGGGCACACGCATTGTAACTCTGTATATCCAGATCAGCTTTGCCACTTGGACAATCTTCATCTCTTTTCCCCACAAATGCAAAATCCAAATAAGGGTTTACATTTACAGAAAGAAACAATTTGGTAACTTGGATAAGTTCAATACACGTCTTGTCTTAGGCTTCGCAAAGTGTAGCTGGCTATTGCCCATTTCTCCATTTTCAAAGCCCAACCAACAAACTTCCTTGGTACTTGAACTTCCCTTTCTACCTTTTTCCTTTTCCTCCTTTCAATTCACAAGCTAATACTTATTTTACCCTTATATACTATGATATTAAAATATCATGGGTCACTCTTCTCAATTCTTTATACTGATACTACCATTCGCATGATTTCTGATCGACGATCCATTAAAATCATAAACATCAGGGGCGACATAAGTTGAAGAATCAATCCACCACAAACCATAACGAGCGATAAAAGGAAAAAGAAGAAGCAAAATAAGAAAAAAGTCAACAGTCGACGATGTAAAAGAAGAAAAAGAAAAAGAAGAGAGAAGAAGAAAAAGAAGAAGTCATGAGAAATATCATTTACATGTTAAATAAATATAAAAAAATTGAATAAGCATCAAAGCGAAAAGATTTTTAGATTTATTTAGAAAAACATAAGAATTAAACTTTATTAATTAAAATTTTAATAATTAAATCATTTTTAAACACAATTATTTCATTTTTTAAAATCATACTGAATATTATTTCATTCAATTTCTCATTAATATAAGGGAAAGTCAATTAAGTCAAAGCTAGTTCATCAATGACCTCATAATATATCAAAATTCAAGTTTTCTTGCACCAATATGAAACAAAATAGTTTTTCATATTTGTTCATACATATACATTCAAAATATATATAACTAATTAGTGATTGGATCGCTGAATATTGTATCTTTTATTTGTGAATTTTTGTCCAACATATAAGAAATCATTACATTGTAAATATTAAAAATTATCAATGCAAATTATTTTTATTTTTTATCAAAATATATAACTGTCTTCAATTTATTCTGTTACAAAAAATTCAATACTGTACACCGTAAACAAATTTTAGCTTCATCATATAAATCAACAATTTTTTTTTGACGGTGTATAAATCAATAATTGTTCGTTGAATAGTTGTTTTAAATTATCTTTTAAAAAAAAATACTTGTTTTAACTTGAATAAAAAAAATCTTTAAATATAATTTTCTCATTCATATTCTTAACCAATTTAATTATTAAAATTTGGGAACCATAAACCAAGGTAACATTAAATTTTAAAGTTTGAACTTATTTGGATTTTTGTGTATGATCACAATTTGTAATTTTATAGTACTCCCTCCATATATAATTTATGTAAGAATAAATTTTCTCTATATTGAATGGATTGAACAGATGTAGTAATAAATAGATAGTAAAGACAAATCATATTTCATTGCTGAAATGGTGTAACGGCAAGGCAAACTATCTTCTCTATTGTGCAATCTATGGTAAGGACCACATCGGTCTTGTGGTCCACCATGGTTGTTCGATCCAATATAATTTTAAGTAGATAGCATAAAACTCAAAACTGATCATATAAATATAAAATTGAAATAAAAATAAAAAATAAACTTATAATAATATTTAGAAATGTAATAATTTCTCATATTTTGGACAAAAGTTTGTGGAGGGAGGAGCTCAACATTTAGTCATAAATTTATTGAGGTCAAAGATTTAAATTCAAACCCATACAAGTTACAATCCCTTTCAACCCTATACTAAATTAGCAATTGAAATCCACAATAATAAATATATAATGATTAAATGTTTGGTACACAAAAAGATTTTTAAAATAGTACTACAAGAAAAAAAAAAAAAAGAAGAGCTTTCATGTGCAGCTAAACAATATAAATTAGTGTTAATGAAGAAGCATGCCTCAACTCTAATTATAAAATTTCAAATTGGAATTTTAATAATGTACCCAAACTTAAACATATTTTCCTAAATAGGAAATAAGTAATTAGTTCATTGTATACTACTAAATATTTATTTGTTTTGGGTATGAGTGCAGTGCTTGCTTCTTCTCATTTCACACTTCAATACAATTAGATGAGGATAGGATGATTTTCAAATCAAGTCTCAGATTTCAAACCTTACAAGTAAAACTCATTTTTACATGATGTAACCGTTTGTTAGTTACAACTTATACATAACTGATTTTGTTGATAGATTTATGCTTTACTCAGAAATTGGTTAAAACATCTCTTTTGCAATTAAGAAATGGCTAATATTTTCATGCCACAAATAAGTCAGATTTGCTATCTATATAGAGAATTCTGCAGAGATGTAAAAAGTGTAAAAGTGAGAGATTTTAGATCATACTTTCTCATCACAAGAGTTGTTACCAATTTAGTGGACATAATCTACCTCTAATAAATCTCAAAAAGCAAAAGCTCCTACTAGTATTTGCATTTCAAAGGCAAAAATTTATTTACCAATATGATTTCTTCGATTTAAATATTTATTATGGTTGCTCATTTTACCCGATTCGTCGGGTATTCACACTGATTCGACCCATATGGAATAGATTTTATCCGATCCATCAATGAGAGAGGCAGATTTTAGTTTAAAAAACCACCCCGCTCAAGAGCATTAAGGTAAATTTGATGTTGTTTTGAAAGATTTATTTATGTTAATTCGATGTTATTTTGTAGGATTAATTTGTTGTTGTTTTGAAGGGTTTATTTGTATTAATTTGTTGTTTTGAAAGTTTTATTATTTAAAGATTATAATTTGTTGTTGCTAAAGATTTGTAGGATACAATTTCTTATTATTTTGAGTTAAAATTTAAGATTTAATGAATTTGGATTATATTAAGTATTAATTAATTATTATTTGTTAGTAAATTGTTTAAAAAATATTTTTTAATATTAAATTGCAAAATTAATCAAAACTCCATTTTTAACCCGTAATCCAATCTGCAAACCACAAATCCGAACTCACAATGGGTATGGGCACAGGGCGGATAATAAAAATTATCAACGGGTCGAGTACAGTTTCAAGAAACTCGCTCTAAATCTGCTCATAATCAACCCTAATAAATACATGTTTAAAAAGATAAAAAAATAATACTTATGGGGAGATATTTGTGAGTAAAAGATACATTTTAATTTTATGGTATATGCAATTCTAAAAAAAAAAAAAAGTATATATAAATTTAGTAAGACCAAAAGTGTGTTGTTCAAGAAATAGTTATTGGTTTGGAACTCTCCCCTCTTTCCCTCAGGGCCGACCCTAAAAGATATATATATATAAGTAATATAACTCTTCATAATTCTCTCCTTTTTTCATTCGGAAGCCGACCCTAAAAGTTCTCACTTTTGGATCCTACTATTATAATTATTATTGGGTAAAAATAAAAATTAAGACCAAAAGATTCGTAAGATGAGGACCCTGGTCCAGTTTTATGCCTTAAAACCAAACATTTAATACCCAAAAAGAGAGTAAAAAATGGAAATCAACCCATTTCCCACAAGTTTAAAATTTTAGCTATCTATATTGTAAGAATGGGATGTTAAACAAATGAAGCCTCAAATGTTAAATTGATTGGCACTGCAAGAGAAGGAATTTATGAACTAAAAAGACCAATTACTTGTCACAATTGACCTCTCTTCTTTATTACATTAGTATAGGTATCAAGTGAATTTTACCTCTAATGTTTTTTCATATACTAAATATGGTACATACAAGTATCAATTATTATACATCTTAAATGAGTTAATTTTTTTTATAATATGAGTTTAGAATTGAGATGACTTTTGATGAAAGCAATTATGAACTTACATAATTCAAAATTTCTTCAATAAGTCTACCTAAGAAGACCTATAAGAAATGGGTTTTATTATGGACATAGTTACTAAATCACTCCCTTTATTAAAAAATTGAACCAATCAACAATGCATTATATCATATTAAATTAAATATAAAAAAAGACGGTTAGCATTTGAGAAAAAGACTCTGAAAGCATCATTTTCAAATCCCAATCACATGCTCTTTCTCTATTTAAACCCTTCAAGCCTCTTCTTCCCCTTCACAACAACACTTTCTTTCTAACATTTTCCATTTCTCACATCTTTAACTCTCTCTTTTCTTATTCTCTTACATACCCAAAAAAGCAAACAAACCCAAAAACCAAGTGTAATAAAAACATCTAAATGTATAATTCTACTAGAACTACTACTTCTTCTACTACTACTTGTCTTAATTTACCCACCATGTTCGAATCCTCAACTCAAGCTGACTTATTTTCTCGCCGGTGTATATGGGTGAACGGCCCTGTTATCGTTGGGGCCGGTCCGTCTGGTTTAGCTGTTGGTGCTGGCCTAAAACAGCAAGGTGTTCCTTGCATTATTCTTGAAAGAGCAAACTGCATTGCTTCTCTTTGGCAAAACAGAACCTATGATCGTCTTCGACTACATCTTCCTAAACAATTCTGTCAATTACCCAACTTTCCATTTCCTGAGGATTTTCCTGAATACCCCACAAAATACCAGTTCATTACTTACCTTGAATCTTATGCAAAACATTTCGATATAGCTCCCCATTTTAATGAAACTGTTCAGTCTGCTAAGTATGATGAGACTTTCGGTTTGTGGCGAGTCAAAACCATTTCCTTAACTGGTTCCGTTTCAACTGAAGTGGAGTACATTTGCCGGTGGCTTGTCGTGGCCACCGGAGAAAATGCTGAGAAGGTTGTGCCAGAATTTGAAGGCTTACAGGAATTTGGTGGCAGTATTTCTCATGCTTGTGATTATAAATCAGGCGAAAATTTTAGCGGAAAGCGTGTTCTAGTGGTTGGTTGTGGCAATTCAGGCATGGAAGTGTCTCTTGATCTTTGTAATCACAAAGCAAGTCCATCAATGGTGGTTAGAAGTTCGGTAAGCAGCAAATTATTTTAAAAATAAGTTCCTTTTACAATTAAATATAGAATTGGTTTTGTTAATTTTACTTTTATTTTATAATTCCGCAGGTTCATGTGTTGCCTAGAGAAATATTTGGAAAATCAACATTTGAATTAGCTGTAACATTGATGAGCTGGCTACCACTTTGGTTAGTTGATAAGATAATGTTAACTCTAACCTGGTTAATTCTCGGAAATCTCGAAAAATATGGCCTTAAAAGGCCATTAATAGGACCTATAGAACTGAAAAATTCTCAGGGGAAGACTCCAGTATTAGATATTGGTGCTTTGGAGAAAATAAGATCTGGTAAAATCAAAGTTGTCCCAGGAATCAAGAGATTCTTTAACGGAATAGTGGAGCTTGTTAATGGAGAAATGCTTCAAATTGATTCTGTGATTCTTGCAACTGGGTATCGGAGCAACGTTCCTTCATGGCTAAGGGTGAGTAAATTTTATGAATTTTGGCATTCTTGGTATTCAAGTGACAGTTATGGAAGTTAGAATTGGTTCATGTTCTGTTCTGTTTTTATTTATTATCTTGACCATGTTTTTGTTTTTTCTCTCTCTTTATATTTATGATTAAGACATGTCAATATGTAGAATTTTGAAACTGTGGTTAGATCGTTAGTTTTGTTTGATGGTCCATTTTTTTGTCTCATTAACTTAAAAAAGAAAATCTGATATTTCTCTGTAAATTTCTATTTATGGAGTTGTTATTCGTTTATTTTAAAAAGAGGGTACGGTGGTTTATCAACCATACCTCTACTATAGTTGAACAGATCAATTGATATTATAATTATTTGGTAATAGTGTGAATAACAGAGTTTAAAAATTACAGGAAAATGAATTCTTCTCAGAAGATGGAATACCCAAAGACCCATTTCCAAATGGGTGGAAAGGAAAAGCAGGGCTATATGCGGTTGGGTTTACAAGGAGAGGACTGTCAGGAGCTTCTCTTGATGCAACAAGTGTAGCACTTGATATTGCTAAAAATTGGAAAGAAGAAACTAAGCAGAAAAATAAAACTATTGCTACTCGTCACAGAAGATGCATTTCCCATTTCTGAACTTCCAACTTCTACAGCTCTTTAGAACCCCAAAAAAACAAAGAAAATTTCTATTGGTTATTTGTTACTGATCTGTGAAATGCAAGATCAGTTTTATGTAGAAATAATAAGTACGTAGAGCACAAAAAATATATATCTATATATATATAAACACACTATAGTACTAGTAGCCCTCTCCTAAAATCAACCCAACATTTGCAAATAATTGGGATATATTTCTTTTCTTTTTCAATTTATTTTTTGTACAAACGAAGAGGAAGATGAGGCTTAATAGAGTGTGTATCTATGTGTAATTTTATGTTTTCTATCTTTTTTATATAATTTATTTTCTTTCAGTTCAAATGAACTTTGTATTACAATTTTATTTTATTTTAACAATAATAATGGGAAATACTTTTAAATTTTTATTTTCTCTCGTCTAATTTTATTTTTCCAAATTAGTATGTAGCAGATTTTAAAATTTAATATTAAGTAAATAATAATTTTTTTTTTAAAAAAAATTAATTAAATATCAATTACAATACTAACAATTCGACATTTCTACTTCAAATCTGTATCTCTCTCTCAAAATATCATATAGGACATGACTTTTTTTTTTCTTTTTTATTTTAGCAATCACGTGAATTTTTTTTTTTCGTAAAGGTGGCTGCATTTTTGTAATTTTTATTTTTTGTCTTTGTTTTTTTTTTCTTTTCTTTTTATTCATTTTTCTTTATTTTTAATGTATACAAAATCCAATCCTTTAGTATAATTCAATTTTCTTTCTTTTTTGAAAATTTTAGTGTTTGAATTTTTAATCTTATATATAAATTAATTTTTATGTAATCATCAATATAGAAATATACTAAATAATACATTATATAAAATAAATATTTATATACTGATTAATATCAATTTTTATATATTATTTATTTGTTTATATATTTAATATTTGTTTACATACTTATTTATTTGTTTTATACTGATTGTTGTTTATTTGGTAAAAAATAAAATTTATATACTGATATATATGTTAAAATTAATTTTTATATTAATTTACATATTATGAATATGTAAAAACTAATTTACATACTAATTTTTTGTGTATATATTTTCCATTGATTTGTGAAGAATTTATTTGTTTACATATTGATTATTTATTTGTTTGGCAAAAATAAAATTTATATAATGATGTGTTTGTAAAAATTAATTTATATACTATTAACTACGTGAAAATCAATTTTTATATTAATTTACATACAGATAAATATGTAAATATCAATTTATGTAATTTATGTACTAATGAGTATATAAAATTTACATACTAATTTTCTTGTGCACATATTTTCTATTGATTTGTGAAGGATTCAATGGAAAAAAATTGGATAAAAACATATTGCTAAAACAAATTATCAAATTCAAATCATCAAACACCTACAATTTATACCAAAAATCAATCTAACTTATCAAATGCAAAAAATAAACTAATCTATTAAACAAATTCCCTCTCTACTACACTAAATCAAAATGGGTTTAAACAAATCACACTATTTTTTTTATATATATACATATATTTATAATATTACACATCACACATCATTTATTATAATTTTATAATAGTTGTTACATGTTTTACTTTATAACATATAACATATATATCTATCAATAAAATATTTCACAATGTCATATTTATATATTATTTAACATAAACCTAATAAAACACAATTATACATGTGAATGCAACAAGAAAGAAGAAAAGTCATATGTTTCAGCTTATCAACTTGTGAAAATCGAGTGTGAAGTGCTATATTTTACGTTGTGGCCGGACTTGACAGTTACAGTCAAGAAATTAAAACATAAATTGCGCTTTTGATGAATCGTATACTTAATAAATATAAACTATTATAGATTAAATTTGCAATAGCAACAATTTCATAACAATAATTAATAACATCAATATGAAACATTTGAATTTCTTTTTCCTATCTTCTTTTCCTTTTCTTTTCTTTCTTTCTCTTTCTTTTCCTTTTTTTTTTTTTCATGTACTATTTTTGCTTCTATTCTCTCTCTTTCTTGGCCTTCTGTTCCTTCACTTCTATTTCTAATCTTTTAACTTAAAGTTTTATTTGTTTTCTCCTTTCCACCTCATTCTTCCCTTCTTTTATTCTTTATATATATATATATATATATATATATATATAAAATTATTTTTGTTTTATTATTATTATTTATCAGGTCAAAATATTTGTGGTCCAATTGACACCTAGTACCAATTACGGTACATCGTCAATACTAGTGGAACCGAAAACCTATTTATCTTCAAGGTAAAAATATTTTATCGACCCGATAACCAATTTATCTTCATTGTAATTAATTTATATTTTTCTTTTTTAATTATTTGCGTCATTGTAAATTAAACGGTTATGTCAAATAAAGAACCTAGCGGATCCTCTCATTTACGTGTACTGATGAATTACGAGTCCTAAAAATTCAATCATTCAAGTAATTTCAATTTAATTTCTACAATGTTTGTATATAATTTCTTTAGTAGGTAAATAATTTTTTATTTACCTCGCTCATTTTTATTTACTAAATAAATGTTTATGCAATTAGATCATAAAAATGCATTATATCCATAATAACGATATGTATCGCATATAATTCTAGTTAGAGATGTGAATGCACTATCTCATATGCTCTTTCTATGATCAATTATTTGCAACAATAAAAATCAATAACTTGTTAGGCTTCAACATTTGATAGCTTCCTGCTGAAATCAATATTGTACTGTCCATTTGTAAAGAAGCATGCAAATACATCAGCAATTTCAATTAAACAAAGAAAAGAAGGTGAACATAGTAAAAAAAAAAACAAAGGAAAGAAGGTGAACATAGTAACAAAATCAAAGAATTGCATCCTAATTCCCAATCTGAACATCACAAACGCAAAAGCCCCTAAATCCCTTAACGTTTGGCTTCCTGTCTGCTCGATGTCAACTCCTCCACCGCCATTCGAAGCAACTCTCGTCGTCCTACTCTTCACAATCTTATCAGTGGCTGAATAATCATTTCTTGTCAACGTCGATTATAACAATTCGAAAAAAGTTTAAAGTTATCTGTCGAATAAAAAGTATTGAAAAACGAACAACAATTTTTAATTGTAAGAGAACAATGAAAAGAGAAGGTGAATGTCATGTTATTTGAGAGGTTTTTTTTTTAATCCATTCCAAAAAATTACTATTTACTGAATTGTGATAAAAAAAAAAAAAAAAACTGCTATTTAGTAGACTAGAAAACTAAAATCCCGTCATGTACTAAATTCTCTTTTTTTTAACCAATTCTCCAGTCTATCTAGTAATAAATACAACCAATGGGCTATATCTCCTCTGTTGGTCCACCTTGGGCCCAATAAATGTTGTGGACCCCAGGTCCAACATAACAAATCTCATCATGAGGATCTCTGATACTGACTCTTTTTTGCATACAGAATAATTTTACTCTTCTTTTTTTTTTTTTTTTTTCAAAAAGAAAAGAGAAATTTCCCTCTCAAATTCAATAACATCAAATAGGCTTAAGAGCTCCTTTCTTGTTGTCTTAGCACATGGATAGAGCCCACTATAAGAGAGGAGAGGATTAGTAGCACTATCACACTTGACCAAATGAAATCAATTTTTATTTGTAAGGACTATTTTTTATTTATAAAATGAATTCATTATAAATATAATATAAAAAAATTGATGTTTAGTTAATGTTATACTGTTTATTGTACATTTTTATATTAAAATTGTACAAAGTCTGTTTTTCTTATTTTTATTTTTTTTAATAAAAATTTCAAAAATATAATTAAAATTTAGTGATTTCATTTTTTCTATTTTTTTTTTTAATTTAGATCTGTTTTTTAAATTAAAATAAAAAGTAGTTCTATTTTTATATATATCCCCATATGATACCAAATGATACTTTAGAGTCTTAGTTTGTTGGTTCATATTAGATAATCAATATTTAAACATGATTAATCTAATTAAGTGGGAATGCTTTATGAATAATATAGTCAGAGAGTTTTGAGTGCAAGCCAGGGTTTTGTGAGGATAGGGTTAGGCATGAGCATACAATAGTTAAAGCTAAAATTGAACTAAACTCTGTATTAATTTGATTTCATATTTGGTCAAACAATTCATGTTCAATTTGTACATTAGAAAACTTCATTATGTTTATAGAAAACAAATCAAATTATTCCCAAAACCAAACTGATGCAAACCTACCAAACTCAATATTTTAATTTTGTTCCAAATATGATGATTTTGTATCAAAATACAAATAAAACAGGGGTTCAACCTTTAGGTACAAATAAAACAGGGGTTCAACCTTTAGGTTTTATCCGTCGGTTTGATTCAATTTGAAACCGAATCAACCATTTGCAATATATATATATATATATATATATATATATATATATATATAAGAGGAAGCAAGCATATCCACATATAATTAAGCATGCATAGAAAGTAAAGCAGCACCACCTTAGTACCATACCAATTATGCATAATGTAGCCAAAGAATTGCAACTTTTTGCTCTTTCTTCTCTGCTTCAGCTTCAAATAGTCTCTTTCCTGTTCATTTTAATAGTAAAATGCCTTACAATTTTTTAACCAAAAAAAAAAAAAAAGGAAAGGTGAATATGCAAGTTAAGAAGACAACCCATATGAGCACCCATGCTGTTGATTCACATGCACAAAACTAACTCATACTGCTTCTAAAATTTCAAATCACCACCACAATTCTCCAAACCCCTTTTCATTAACATAAAAACAAATAAATGTTAAAGAGTCAACTTCAGTAGCAAATTCTCTTTTCACCTCTTTCTGTCAACTTGCTTTTGACAATCTAGAAATTGTTTAATATGTGCATTACAGTCCAGTACTTCTTCTGTCTAATTCAAGTAGAATTTCTATTGTTATCAGTCTTGTGACCTCTTACCAGGACATCACATTTACCAAGAAATGATAAAACACATGGGGTGGTGCCCTTTGCCCACCATCTTCCAAGTTGCAGTCAAAAGCCCATTCCTGCTTGTTCTGAATCTTATTCATATAGTAAAATACTTTGTGGACTGTAACTTCGAATCCTACATAAAATTCAGGTAATATATGGTTGTGTGTATATGTGCATGAGTGCACGTATTCCGTGTGCTTGGAGTGTTCTCATAACAGGATCAACATTTAACTTTGTAAACTGTAAATAATACTGTCATAACTTCTTGTCCTCTACTCTACAGACATTTATTTCCTTGCCTAATAAGAAATTCATATAGGGCACCTAGGTACAAATGCACAAAATGAGTTGCTACAGTAGGCACAACTAGAGAATCAACACTATAGCTAAGTTCACATGCACCTTAATAGTTCAGATTTTTACAATCTCAGAAATGAAACCCTTCCATAACCAAGTTTTCAATAACAGAAGCTGTTAACTAATGAATCTTTCTTTTACAAGTTTCAACTTAGCTTGCAAATCTTATTAGAAGAAATTGAAAACCGATAAGAAAAAATGAAGAATAGCTAATGGTCTGATCTTATCAGGAATATTGGACCCACATGTCCAGATGCAGAGCCACATCAATGCAAGATAGGAAACATGCTCACAGGACTAGTTGATCATATTCATAACTGAAAATAAAGAGCTTTCATTAGTATAACGAAAAACTCAGTGAGATTTCAAGGCATATTTATATCATCACATCAGACAAACAAGCTAGATAACCCATCCCATCCAAATACACTGGTCCTGACTCCTGTTACCACCAGTAGAACATCATTAACTTGTACTAAAGACTTGGCAGGAGAATCCTAGAATGGCAGAACTGCAGAGGTGGGTTCCAGGTAGACAATGTAGTAGAAGCCCCATTTTCTACCCAAATTTTTGGCAACTAATGGTGAAACAGGGCGGGGAGCAGCCACTGCTATGCCATAACCTATGTGATTTATCATGGAAATTACCACCATAGCCTCTTGAAATCTGCTGAGTGAGAATTCATGAGCTTTCTCTCCCTCTTTCTCCAGCATTGTTGTTCTGAGATAAGTTCTTCAAGTATTCAATAAAAGGGGCAATTATGTCATTAACTTCAGTTGTCACACGAACGGATCCTGACTTCTCCCATCATACATCATTTAAATAGGATTTTCATGGAGCAAGTTAATAGTTACAACCTTTTAGTACAAAGGACTAAAATGCTATCACTCAGTAATTTATACAAATACAAAATTTTCACATACATTTTGCAATGCCTTGCAGTCACTTATTCTGTAGAATACGATCAATTTGACCATTCTTGTTGTAGAATTCTACAATTTTCTTAGCATATGAAGGTGTGTGCTTGTCAGCTCTGCGCATGTAATAATTATAATATCAAAACCTATTTCAATTTAATATCTCGAGATCCACATCATTTTAAGTATACCTTTCTTTTCCCCAAATGCGGTTTGTGTACAAATAGTTCCGTATGGTATGGTAGTCCAGTGAGTAACGGGCAAATTCCAGACCTTTTGGGCCAATCTGACTCCAATAAGCCAGGTCACAAAAAATAAGTACTTATCTCAGTTGCTTGATAATAAATGCATGACAAGAAATTCCTTACCAAGTTAATTATAAAAGCTATAATATTTCCAACAAATTTTGGGGCAGGTTGAGAAGGACCCTTCCCTGAGGAAAAGAAATAAGTCAACATTGTGTAACTTACCACTCCATCTCCATTTAAATTGAACATAACTTCTTCTTAGAGGCAGATGGGTCAGAGATATTTCAAAAAAACATAATGACAAATTCATACATACCCATCTTTGCATTGTCATCTGCCTTGACAGTTTCCATAACAAATGGTCTCCGGTCACCCTGCAATAACATATTTGTCTTCTCAATCGAACTAACACAAAGAAGCTAAAGGAAATTAAAACGTGATGTGGTCTAGGGTTTTACACTGCTGATTGTTGGACTGATCTCCAAAAGATCCTTTACCAAATCCAGCATTTCCCTCCCTTGTTTATTCCTGCAATTTGGAACATTGAAATGCATGGGAAAATAATGCAATAGTTTTTATGAGAATGTTGGCAAATGATTAAACATAATGAATTTTTAGAAGCTTTTAGGATACTTCTATTGAGTTACCTGACTGTTACATATTGTGGATGCTGTGTCATGCTGACTCTGGGATATTTTGGCACACCCATATACCCAACCACCAGGTCCTGACAGCAGTAAGCAAAATCAGGTCATGTCAGCAAAAAAAAGTTTTATGGGATCTCTATATTCTAGGCAGAAATATGTGGCAAAAATAGTTTTTTTTCATATAATAAAAGACATAAATAAATTCAAGTCCTCACTTTCAAGTTACTGATGAGGCACACTGACATTGAGATTAGTCATCCCGCATACCAAAACAAAGACAGAATAGAGGTAGCAGAAATGGAAGAATGCCAGAAACAAAGAGGTAAAGGGAAAGCTATAACTTTAACCAAATCAGGGAAAATGAAATGTTTGTATGTTTAAGTTGATAAGCTCACCGCTAAAGCATTTGTATAGTCAAAACAACTGCAGAACACAAACAAAGCTTTGATTAGTTAGAATATCAGATATCAGATTCCAAACTAGATTTATTGCTCTTCAGCAAAGTCTGGCTATTTTAACTTCTGAATGTATACATGATACATGCTAAAAGTTTCAGATAATGAGAGAATTTATCTTCTGTTTAGTAATGTTCACTCAAAGTAACCTAGACGTCAAAACACATTAGTTCCATCAACCAGTTCATGCTTCTAACAAGCAGAATGTCTCATAGCGAGATTAATCCGTGGAAAAATGGTAATAGAGCTGCATAAAAATAACAAAGAATTACCTGTAGCAAGATGGAGCAATAACATCAACTAAATCATTTGCTGGTAGACAGAAATAAGGAACCTGCTTTAGTTAAGATTGGAAAAGAGATGAAGCCGCAAAAAAAAAAAAAAAAAAAAAAAAAATTATAAAACCTGGACCAAGCTCAACATGAAGAAAAAGTACTACCTCTTCAATACGGCCATCCAAGTGCTTCAAGTGGACCTATGATTACATTAAAGAATGACATCTTGAGACAATAATTACAAAAGAATAATAACAGAAAAATCATAATGACATAAAACTAAGAAGTGTTATGAGCAACAGAATGATACTTCTCTTCTTCCCTCCTCCCCTTCTCAAAATAAAATGATAACCAAAAACAATGATACACAAGTGATTAATGAGAAAAAAAACCTTGTAATCTTGCATAAACTCATAATGAAGAACTGTTTCTGGTTCATCACTTGCAGCCTTTAGAAACTTATCCAGCCCTTCTCGAGTTCCATTATCCACTGTTGAAATTGAAGTATTGGTAAATAAACAGTAGACAACTAGATAAAGGACGTGGATTTCCATCTCAAAACTAGAAATGGAGAAGAAACTTTAGTTGTGGTATTTTAAGACTTGTACAGACCCAAATTAAATTGCAGCTAATATCAATATGAAATGCAAAACGAGAGGTATCCTCTTCCCAATTTATTCAGATAAGCTTCTGAAACAAAGTTTGTATGTATGATTACAACTATCAAAACTGAATCTCAAAGGATTTTGGGTCATCATTAAGATGCCTAGTTCTTTCATTGAACTAAATAAGCATATTTTGAATTTGACGGATTCAGGGGATAAAAGAATCAGCTTACCACAATTGGTGCCCAACACATAAAGCTTCTCCAAGTTCAAATGTTGCTCTACAGATCTTAATGCTGCATTTTAAGAAATTAATCTGCATTATAATAGTACAAGTCACAATAAATAAATAGCTCAAAAAAGAAATACCCAGAGGACTATCGATTATACCTTGCACCTGACAACCAACACCACAAAAGAGGAGACGCTTCACACCTGCAGCCTGTTATATGAGAGCAATGCACATTTGCTCACTAATGCTTTGAAGTAACATAACCAGTAAATCTAAATATAGCTGTAGCAAAAATTACTAATGTTTTGTTCATTTATTAATTATTATTGTTATTTTTACTAAAAAAATTTTGGTGTGTTCCTCCACTGAATAGCATATTCAAATATATGTAATACTTACAAGTAGCAAAGCATCAACAGATAAACTTTAAAAAAATATTTCTCCTTATGTACTAGTCCCTAAAAGTTCCAAATTAATGTGTGATGCAGACTTCTTATTACAACTTATAAACATGATGAAATGTAAGCAACTATTGTGCCTAATCACCAAAATGGAACTAATGCTTTCCCTCATAAAATATGAACATTGGATAAACAGTATAAATAGAAGGTGACAACTTGGATTGGACAATTGGTTCACAGGACACTTAAGAGAATATTCTGTGAGGATCATATATGAAAGGAATTGGACAGAAAAATGTTAAATAAGGATGAAGAGCTCTCTTTTGAGAGAGAGAGAGAGAGAGAGTAATAACTGTAGCATGAATCAGTTATAACCATAGTTGCCAGGTACCTCAACCAGAGCAAGTGTGTTTAAATTAGGAGATAATGTTGGCTTGACCCCTTTAGCAGCAAGGACTTCTTCTGGTGTCCTATTACAAGGAGGGGGAAAAGATCCTCAGGAAAATGGATTACATGTTGGAACAAACAAATAAAAATAACCTCTCAATGCTAGATAAGGCCATGCTCCAAATTAGAATTTAGAAAATTATCATAAACCTCGCTAGCACAGGCCTTGGAGAGAATCTATCCTCTGGATCACTATACATCAAAAATAGAAAAAAGGATAGCAGTTTAGTTAAAGATAATAAAATCAGCAAATGACAATAGCTCCAAGAAGAAACTGCAACATTTAAGCTTATTTCAATAACAAAAAATTCCCCCTCACCTCTGTACACATATAACAGCATCAACCATGTTAGTTTTTAGCATCTCAATTGCAATAGTAGTCACTATTCCTGTCCATTGAGCTCCTGCCATCCAAGAAAGTTATTTGTAGATGAATTAAAATATTGCATCAATGGTCCTCAAAACTAGCACCATAATCTACTTTAAAAGTCCCATAAGACATTCTTGTTAGTTATCAGAAGTACTCCAAGCAGTGAACAAATTCAAGCGCTAAGACACAAAGTGAAGCATTTGCATTGAATATAATATGTACATTAAAGCAAAAAAAAAAAAAGGAAGAAGATTATTTCATTTAGACGGTAAAATACATTCTACAAACTAGGATAAGGTGGACAAATATTAAAAGAACCATATCAAGAATGATTACAAGCGTTCAAAGACTAGAACCAATCATTTTGAAAACATTATTTACATATGAAATTTCTCTTGAATTTTCATTCTGCACAAAATTTTTAAAAAACATTAAGATACATCGACAGTTAGAACCAGGAATTAAGATTTGAAATCATGTCAATAACACAGTGCCCACATATATACTACAGAAGATTCTTGATAAATTCTTTGAATTATTCCAGATAATCCAAGGTATTAACTGCAATTTACCATTGTAATCATGTACAAGCTTGAGTGCAGGAGGTGATAAAGATTTAACATGTACACTTCAATTTTACATAGAATGAAATAAGAAAGGAATACCTTGTACAGGATTAATTTTACGAGCATATAAGAGCTCTTCATGGACCCCCAAATACATATCATCTAAAGAACCCTCTTGTCTTCCTCGACCATGGACAACAGGTTCCAAACTCTAAGCAACAAAAAAAAAAAAGTAGTTCATGAAACACAACAATAAACAGAGACATGAAGACAAATAAAACGGAGATATAAAATTAATTAGCATATACATTTATAACAAAAAGAATTGAAAGCAATAAATATTCTTCCACAAAACCATGAATTTTCAAATTTGGATTTCATAAACAAAGAACTTACTTCAATTCGAGACATTCCCTCACCAAGAAAGGCACAAGCATTTTTTACATGAGCAATATAATATGTATCACAGAGACCACACCGGCTGTCCAAACAATAAATTGCAAAAACAGAAACTTTTTTAAAATCGATAAAAGAATACATTACAGATAAAATTAACAAGGAGAATTGTGATAAGACCTGCAATGGTCCTTAGCAGGATAGGTGCCACCAGGAGGGATAGGTTTGGAGCGTTGTCTCCAATCATCTCTCAGCTGAACTGACTTGTTGGAGGAAGAATTGGAGTTCTTTCTGGAATCTGCTACACAACAAACCAAAATAAACGCGAAGTTCAAACCAAGTTGAACAAGAGATTCTGCAATGGCGTACCGTTCGGATGAGAATACGATGAGGTGAGTGTAGGAAGTGAAAGCTTGCAAGTTACACAATTCATTGTACAAGCTCCGCGAATTGAAGAATGATAAAAGTTCTGCACCACATGTTATATATAGTAGTATGTCTGGTCTGGATTTTCCGTTACAATACGCCGTATACTAATCAGAACAACGGCGTAATGGAAAGCGTATCGCCGTATATTCTCTTTGATTTCAAATTTTTCAATCACGTAGAGGGTGCCTGTTCGGTTAAAGTTAAGCAACAAGTCGTGGCTTTTTAAGTAAACGACACTGTCGTTGGAACGTTAGTGTTCTGTAATCTTAAAGGGCAAGTTACAAAATAACAACTTTTTGAAATTATATCTACATCTACCATAGATGTAGCATCTAAAGGATAGATTATTTCTTGCCGGCCGTCAGATATGTAGCATTAGACTTTGGCGATGACAATATTAATAAAGATATGCGACGAAATTATATTAGAGAATGGCAGGGTAGAAACTATATTGGAGTATTGTAGGGTGGGGAGGGCATATACTGTGAGATGTCTGGGCTAAGGCTGAACAACTTGCTGAAATTGACCCTCAATACTAAGATGTAAGCTTTCATTTCTGGAATCAAGAGACCGAAATGAATGAGCTACTGGACGTTGAGGACGAGGTCGGGCACCCTTGCAAGGGTCACACATTATTGCTGAAATGGTAGGAAACATGGTATGCATAAAAAGGCTATCGTTTGAGGCTTAGACTACAAAGACATTTGTAAAACAGAATTAAAAAACAAATGTAACTTTTTTTCCCCTTAAAGCTCTTTAATGAAAACAAAAAAAAAAAAAAATACATTCACTCTTTTCTTAGAGAATGCTATTACCATTTTATGGTATGTTTGGAGTCTATTGCCCATAATATAACTATGTTATGTTGTTTAGAGTCTATAGCGTATCCTTCCGTATCCAGACAGCAGTCCCACGAAAATTGTATTTCAGTTTACAATAAACAAGGCACACTCTTATTGTCATCAATCAAAAAATGACATTTGAATAGCCAATTAATGGGAAGGCCTCTTTCAGAGCAGAGAGAACACTCATCTTTCATCTCTTACAATTGAATGAATAGTATAATTAACTCAGCATATACAGATTACAACCTCTGGTGTGTCGCCAAACATCCTGATAATATCAAAGAAGTTTGCTCGTTCTTCGTTTTGAAGGCCCTCCCGGAAATAGCTTCATTATCCAACCCAAAACTCTTTCAACCACCTGTTTTAAGACACAAACATACATACTTTTTAGCAAACAATACTTGGATCAATGTTTGGGGTTGAGGCAACTCAGACAGCCTAAAATATTTGCCACTTTCCATCCTTCAGACGGTAAAGAGAACATAATTTTAAATTCCTGAAGCTCTTAAACCCCTCATTTAACATTTCATGTATATGTTGGATTTTGCAAATTATCTCATTCAGTCATACTGGTTTTTAATCTTTGTAGTAAAGTGAGATTGCCAACCAATATCAAAGAACTTAAAACCCATGGTTTAACTCCTAAGTTTCAACAAAATTCCGTGGTTCTCTTCAAAAATTTTATGTTTTCAATTCCATAGAAATTCTAGAAAACACAATGGGAGTAAATAATAGTGGGTGTTACTGTTAGATATCATACCTCGTCTCCCTCATCTGCATATGTAGGAGTCTCTTGTGCCACACGAGAATCAGGTAATCTTGATGGAGCATTCTCAATTGCCATACTTTGAGCAGTCAGAAGCTCTAATCTTTGAGTTTGAGCCTCGAGTTTACGTGACAATTCATTATTTATCTCCTGCATTATTCAAAACAAAAGCCATATAGCTGACTTGCATAAGCTAACTCCATGAATTATGTGTGTTTCCATAAGAGAGAGAGAGAGAGAGAGAGAGAGAGAGAGAGAGAGAGAGAGTAGCGATCACTCAAAGCCGGGAAAAAAATGCAGAATAATATTTGTAAAGAAAAACCTTCACCTCAGATTACTGCAACAATTTCACCAAGCTTTTCAGATATCCAATCAAATGCATTTCCCAAATAGTCTTAATGTAAACCAGAAAACTAACAGCAAACCACACAAGTAACAGCAATGCCTACTTTGATTTAAAAAAAAAAAAAAAAAGAAAAGAAAACCAGCGAGGGCTACTTAAATGTGCACTTCTTACTTGGACTATATCATTATGAAGCTTGTATATGTTTTAGTGGCAGGAAAGATTCCTTCCAACCAAATTTTCGAAAAAAAACAAAAAACAAATATATATCCCGATGTATGAACAATCAATGCTAGGGAGAAAATCTTAGAACCATCTATAATATAAAAACAAGTAAGCAGGTCTCAAAATAATTCCAATTTGAATAGATTGCCACAATTCAAAATAAGAAAAGCTTTTTTGTTATAAATGAATAATATGGCAGCACCCTCAAGATCCAAGAGATGCTAACTTTTGTGAGTAATCCATCTTGCATGACTAATTAAATCCACTCATTTTGAGCCAACTCCCCTGCCAATGCTTTAAATCCATTGCGAAAATTCATTTCAGATTAAAATTACCTTAAGCCTGGCACTTTGAGATGACTCAGATGCCAAAGCTTGTATCAACTCTTCTTTTTCCAAAGCTAACTGCATCAGAGAGAAAACCATTCATTACAATAAACAATAATTTTTCACTTCAATAATTCCAAAAAAAAAAAAAAAGGTAAAGGATTTTTTATGGTAGCGTTTGAGGAATAGAACCTCAACTCCAAAACAAACAATAATATCTGAAGATTACCTCAGAAATTAGAGTATTGATATTTTCAATCATCCTTGTATGATCTGAAGGAATATGCACAGAGGAAACTTGAAGATTTGACTGTTCATTTTCAGGTAGACCAGAAAAACCAGAAGGTTCACTTGCAATAACAGAAGTATCGTCTGCTTCCTGATTGGAAGTCCCAGGCATGGCCTCTGCATTAGAATCAAAACAACAAACCAGGACTTTAAAAGTAGATAAGAAAACTTGTGACAAAACTCAGATGAAACAAGCCTAAAAGTCTCCACAGCAAAGTTATCAAAATTTAGTTCGATAACAATACATAAGTCAACCATGGCCATTAAACACCCGTCATTGATAGATTTACAAGTTACAACATGTAATTCAAACATTTTCTAGTACTAGTACGTATCTGAGGAACTCCAACTCGCACGAAGCCATGTTGAACTTCAGTTATTTGACAATGAAAATGCCATCAGTTTAGGAAGAACCCTAATCTAGGACCATTTTAAATACAGAAGTAACCCCTTAAAGAGCACAGGTTGCAATAGAAACTATCTCACTGAATCCCTGTTTCAGGAGAATCAGAGAGCTTATACCCTAGGCACAAAAGAACAACTGTCTCAGAAGCGCCTCTCAAGAACTTAAAAGAAAAATTTATTACTGCAGCTGGCAGCATCACTGAAGTTGTAGTTAGCAAAAAAGCTAGGGAGGGGAAAATAATCTGTCCATTCAAAATGTTTGGACATCAGCATACCTAATCAAGTTTCCAAGACTTATCCAGAAACACATAAGAAATTACTTACAGTACAATGTAAAGATTCCAATGTCGCATAACTTTTTACCTAAATCATCTGTAGAGGTTGACATATCCCTCTTATTAAGGGAAATTTGACCAACATCAATTGATTTTCCACTCGCTGAAGCTTTCCGCAACTTGGACTGCAACAATTTCTTCTCTGTTTCACCGAAAAGAGATTATATGAATCTTTGATGGTATAACACAAAAAGGAAAAAAAAAAAAATTACATGTATGCCTGGGCTGTCATATTTCCTTTCATAATTGTGATTTTTTCAAACAGAAATTTCAGTTAACTGATGGATTTGCATCGTCTGCTTGAGGTTCCAATACAAGTCTCTTGCCAATCAAAGTAAACAAGATACCTTCTTGAAGAGCATCGATCGTTGATTTTAAGTCCTGACGATCTTTCTCTAGGCTGGACATTTTCTTTCTGCAAAAGTCATACATGTCCTCAACTTAAGGTAACAATCACAAATTCATCAGTGAATGAATTACAATCCAGGAGTAGGATTACAATGAAGTTCTTTAAAAAGGAAGTTCAACTTTCCTTGCCCCTGTTTTTGCTATAAATCAATTATTCTAAACCAAAGCAAATTAGGAGCAAGAATAAAGCAAATCAAGTTACTAATAGTAGGTACATACGAATTCTCCATTTACATCAAGTAAAACTGTAAAAGTGAAGGTATACTTATATGATGCGATTTCAGCATGTGAGTTCTCCAATTGCCTCTCCAGCTTTAGCTCATTAGACCTTAGTCGGAGTGCCTAAATAAATTAGGAACGTCACTTAACGAGAGAAATATAGGCAGTCACTACAAAAAGATCAAAATTATAGCACATAGAGGGTTACATGTCCTTAGGTCTTACCCTTTACGGTCAAAACTGAATTCTGACCTTCCAAAAGTAGAGCAATTTTAGATCAAATTTCTTCATCTTCCATTAATTTAGTACAACAGTATCATGATAAAATTACTTAAAAACATAGATTTTTTTTTGTAATAAAATAAAGATTGGCTCTTTATAGAAATGTAATAAACATAGATAGAGGAAATGGTATAAATAAAACCATCGAAAAGTGAAATTATTTAAGTAATTTTCTGTGAAAACATTAAAGTCCATGTCATCCCCTGATCCACACATAAGATAGAGTAATATTCTTACAATTTATTTTTATATGAGAAATGTAGGGGGGGTGCAAAACCGAACCTAAACCAAAAACCCAAACCAACCCGAAAATTGAGGGTCGGTTCAGTTCGGTTTTAGAGGCATTTAGGGTTGGTTTCGGAAGCTGAAATATGTTGGTTTCGGTTTTTTGTTTCAGAACCGACCCGAACCCCAAGTTTTCGGTTTAACCCAAAAAATGCTATGCTACGTCATTTTTGGCTCCCTCAATTAACAAAACCTAATGTTCCATCCTTTTGTCGTTCTTCCTTAGCTTCTCTTCTCACTTCTCACAGTTCCCTCAACAAAAACACACAACCACCACAGTTTCTTCATTCTCCGACAGAACATTGCACCGCCATCACCACCACCCACCAGCATCACCACTTCTCACCCTCCAGCATCTCCTTTAGGTAAGTTTAATTTGATTTGTGAGGAAAAATAGCCTGCTTCCATGCTTGTAAAGCAAAGTAAGCTTGTCTAAGTCAGTTTTGGGTTTTCAAATCTGAAAGTGGGATCTATGTGTATGGCTAATGACTCACCTTCTTCATGAGTGGCAATGGTGGAGGAAGAGATCTGAAGAATGAGGAAGAAGAAGAAAAAAAAAAGAAGATGATGATGGATGTGTGTGTAATGGCAGAGAGAGTCAAGTGAAGGAAAGAGATGATGATGGATGTGTGTGTTTATGGCTTTATGCCCATCTCCCAAAGCATTGTTTTATGCCTTTGGTGGTGGATTTGACTTTTTGATTTTTCACTTCTTGGGTTTTTTTACTGCTAATTATTTTCTTGCTGTTTCTGATAGAAAGTGTGATTTTATATTGACTTATTTAGTATATTTTATATGAGTATATTTTTTGCCAATACTGTTTGGGTTGAACCCAAAACCAAACCAAACCAACCTCAGTTTAGGTTCGGTCTGAAATTTTTTGGTTTTTTAATTTTCCGGTTCGGTTCAGAACCGAAACCGAATTTGCACACCCCTAGAGAAATGCCTACATTAACTGGGAAGATTCAAAAAATATTCTTATCTATCTACTGAATCATATTCAAGTCCAACTAAGTTTACTTGGACTCTTTGTTACCCGAACTAGGGTTCAAGTGTCTGAAATGGATCCATACACGTGTAGGACTCAGGAACTTCCCATAAATTTTGAATATTTTTTGCTCTAAATGGAGTATGCAAGGGCCAAACATTGATGAGTGTGGACAATCTGACATGGGTACTAGTGGAAAAATGAAGGGTCTGGGTAACATAGCTTGCTTGGACTCAACAAGACAAAGAAAGAATGGGTCAAAACACAAACCTATTATTGCAAACCCAGCCATTATATTACCTATCGATTTCATGGATTATTGAGTAACTCTCATTCAAATTCAATAGGATCATATGTGGAATGCAAGAATTGAAACCAAATCTGAAGGTCAACAATTTTTTTAACAGAACCGAAATGCAAGTGATGTTCATACTAGCAAGCAAATAATGATCAAACAATTTAAAGCAACCATACTATAAAATAAAATAATACCAAAACTAAGGGACAGCCAACCAACAGCCTATAATTTCACAGTTCATCTTAAGATAGAGAAATACATTTAACGCATCCCAACTGTGAACAGTATCCAATATTGTTCCAATATTTAATCTCAGAATCTAGAAAGTCCACAAAAACATTCAACAGAAGAACAGAACCGATTGTTATCTTCCTAGGGAAAAAGAAGAACCAAGCATACCAAGAAAATTCAAATACCTTCTCTTCCAGACCAATAACCTCAGAAGCCAAAATCTTTCCACGTTCATCAGCAGCAGTGCACTCAAGTTTAGCATTTGCATATTCCATTTTGACCGACTCAAGTTCCATCTGCCAAAGTCAATGACACACAACTATGAAAATCCAAGTTACCAAATAATAGCAAAAGATAAGAATGTCAGATGTTTTAGTTCAAATAAATATCTTGTACTGAATTAATGAACTTTGGAGTTTTCTTGATCAAGGGTTACGAATTATATACTTCTTAAAAAGAGTATGCAGAATCAATTACTTTGTTTTTCACAAACCTTTGATTGACTGAATTCTTTGGGTACTCAATACTTGAATTACTTGCAACCTTCTAACATGCTACAAGTTTTATGCAAATAGAATGTTCATTTGTGTGTATTTTATGCAATAATACATCAGAAGCTACAAGTGAAGAATGATTACTACTAACCAAATGGGCCTGGATTTCCCCCTGTAACTTCTCCATGTCTGATTTTAGTTGGTTGACGACACTTCTCTGTTGAAAATTTCAATGAATATGAATATGAAACAAGTACATAATCAATCACATAAAAATAAGAAAGTGTAGTGGCATGAGCAGCACACACCAGATAGTGAACATAAAGCTTACAAAAAAAAAAAAGGAGGGTCCCAAACCAAGTCAAGAACCACAACCAGATAGGAATTTGAGATAGCGCAAGGACCACGGTGACAGTAGACTCAGTAGTCAGTACCACATAAACTAAGAAGTGATGAACCAGCTTTAATTCTGTATGCTAGATGCAGACTTTAATATATTTCTCAACAACATCCCACACACTTGACATTCATAAATTCATGAACTAGTATAAAATTTAGTTTATATGATGTTGGATATAGATATAGCTAATATAAAAATCTCTGAACTTAAGATAGCAAGAACTTTACATTAACACAAGTTCTATTAAATGGCATGCTAGATGGTGTATTCTAAAGTGTCAGAAAAAACCTTGGGTACAAGTTCAAATTAGAATTAAAAATAAAATCATTAAGAAGTTGAATTACAATGTAAAGGCTTTAATAATCAATTAAAGTAATGAAAAATTTTTCATATATTCTAATCAGCTAAAGTTCACTCATCTTAACTCTCAGTTTGGTTTAAACGAGAAATGTAAAGAATGCCCTTCGATAATATACATAAAATTCAATCTCCTATATTTTAAATTTTGAGGTAGAAGCCTGGCTTCTCACTCCCAAGATGCTTCCCAAGAAAAATAGAATATCTGTAGCAGCCGAATCACAATGAAGTGAAACTAAGTACTAGAATATTACATAAGCTATAAAAGTATAACTTGCATATTCAAGTTTGATACCATTAAATGTCTGAAAAAATATTAAATTCATAAATTGGTCCTTACACAATTTACATACAACTATGAATCAAACTAAAAACGGCTGGGGAGAGGATACCCCATCAGATTTGCATGATATATCAACATTTAGAGCATCAATGAAGCAAGCCATGTCGAAAAACAAAAGAGATAATCATTAGAGAGTGAGAGAGAGAGAGAGTGTGTGTTTGACAATATATATATATACACACACACACAGAGAGAGAAATGATAGGATTGCTTGTCACAACAACATTAAGGAAAATTATTCAATTCAGAAATAACATATTTTTGTGTTCTATAAATTATGCGAATTGTCAAGAGGAAACTAAAAAGAAGAATGATATGAAAGAGAAGATAATACATGGCAACAACAATCATCCTCTTCTAAAATCAAAAGGTGGAAATGTCATGGTACAAGAGTCTCATTTTGTCTACCTGTTGATTATAGTTATCCGTCAATGATGAGTTTTCGGAAGCCAGAGATTCCGCCAAAGTGCGAGAAGCTTCAAGAGCTCGTTGCAAAGAGAATTTTTCTTGTGTCAAGTCTTCAATATGCTGGGAAATTACAGCAATATTATTAAGACAAGATTTTTTCAAAAAAAAAAAAAAGTAAAGCAGTAGTCAGTAAGAGGACAAATCCCACCAAAAGAACAGACCCACAAAAACAGGAAAAACTAATATACATTAAGTGATTGTAGCACACAGAAAAAATCGAGCATGAAATGTGTAAGTTCTTTTTATTATTCTATGTAAACACCAGAAATATTTGAACTTTTCAAGACATTGAGATTTGATAAAACATTCCACAATTTTGAAGCAACAGCATTGGAAAGCGCTAGATGGATGGAGAAAATATCAAGAATGCTGCTCACTCTGTCTATTCTTATCTGTCTCTTAAGATTTTAGCATTCTCATTTAGAAAGCATTTAATGTGCCAAAATTATAGCAGAAGACTCCTTAAGAAAACCAAATTTCCTTATGGTAACTAAATTATCATCCATCTAATTACTTCAATGCTATCAAAACTCTCTTTCTAAATATGAAATAGTGAAATTGGAAAAAATAAACAAATAAATGCTCCTTCGAATTCTCAAAGTGACAGATATTTTTCCACAAAAGCACTCCTCAAAAACAACATAAAATAGATGAATATATATATATATATATATATATATATGCAACCAAACCCCTAACCTATAGTTGAGCCCCCCTCCCCAAGGAAACAGGGAAAAGAACAAATGACAGGCATGCAACATGGAAATGGCCCATATATGAATTATAGTGATAAACAACTTCCAACGAACATTAATACCAAGAATGGGTGGAAAATGCAAAGGTCTAGGATAAATTGACCCAGTATTTAGTGAATTACAGAAGCTAAGCAGCAACACCACTCAGTTGTGACACCTTAGCTAGAGATAAAAGCCTCCATGGCGTTCTAAACGCCAAAGTATGAAGCCTTTTGTATTGTTTGTTTGATACTTCCCATGTCTTATCACAAGCAAGCACGATTTGAGATAGGTGCTATCAAGGACATTAACTTGGTAATCTAAAGCCATTGAACATACCAAGCACATCACATGGTATCAAACTCACGGCACTTGTGATGTCCAATCCAATGATAATTTCCAGCTTGATCCATGTTGCTAAAATTTCAAAGCCGCAAAATCAAAAACTAAGGGCTACAGACTATACTGGGCTACCGACTAAACTGCCATGTCTCATGTGCATCATATCAACTTCACTATAATATTTGTGAACATAATGCAGTTAGGTGAACTGACTGCACCAAACTGCAAACCACGCCACAATTTTGATGTTGATTGCAGGAAGTTTGCAGTTTAACTGCAAGACTAAAAAAAAGCAGCGTCAACACACAAAAAAAGCTCAAAAAATAGCAACACATATGAGAATTCCAACCACAGTTTTGTAGTTGGTTGAATCTAAATATACAAATTGGCTGCACTTTTGTAGTCGGTTCGGTGTTTTTAGGCACAAAACTGCAAATCGGATTTCGTGTATTTCACGAACCGCGGAACGAACTGCAAATGCAGTCCAACTGCCAAAATCATGTGGTTCAGTTTGGTTTGGGGTTTTGCCATTTCGGTTACTTTTTTCTCACCCCAACCAACTAGACATGCAATTTAACTCTGAAATAATATTGACAGCATTATACTGCCAATACCTCAACCAATGAGCTATAAAGATTACTGTCACAAACATAGAAAGCACAATACAAAGAATAACAAAGTGAAATGAGTACCTGTTCCAATGCAGAAAAATCTTCATTTTGTTTAGAAGAATAAATATCATGCTTTCTGTCCAAGTTATTCTGATCAACATTCGACATCATTAGATCAACCCCCTTACTAGGAGAGACTGAAAATTTTGTTGAATGATGTTCCACAGTGTCAGTCAACACAGAAGGTTTACGTAAGTGAGATGACTGAGTACTATCCATGCCATTTGACTTTAAGGTACCAGGCATAAATGATTCCTTTTGAGGTTCAGTACTTTGGAATAGTGTCCCCGAAGAAGCGCTTGTAACATTAAGTGAATCAAGAAATGATGGACGGGATCTCCTAGAACTTGGTTCAGATGCTCCTTGAAATAGCTGAACTTGATTCGGGGAGCTCCTAACATCTGAATTCAAACCAAATGATTCAGAGGTTTGCACAGCATTACCATGCATACCATAAGAACTGCCAGTTGAACCACTAAAATTCACACCATTAGAACCATCAGTTGAACCACTAAAATTTCTTTCTCCAAAGTCTGAATTTGAAGAACCATTGAAGAGCATGAGCCCATGCATACCTTGCCCAGAATCACTATTAGACCCTCTCAAGTTGATGTTAGGTTCAATAAAATCGACTGCAAAGTCCAACAAACACAAACAGATGGAGATTCTTAATGCATTGACCAAAAAGATTAAAGGTAGCACCTATGAACTCATAACCTTGTCATTAGAAAGGTAGAAATTCAAATCAGAAAGATGAAAGTTGCATGTAAAGTATAAGAGAGCATACCACCAGTGGCCAGCGTGTTGGCATAACTGTTGTTAGATTTCCCAAAATCTTGAGGTGGGTCAAAAGCAGAATCCTTCAAAAAAACATTGTTTTCTGTTGAATGGAGTGGAACAGATAGACTATAACTGCCACCAAAATGTTGACTTTCTAGTGGGAGTGGACCAGTTGAATGCTCAGATAATACTCCATGTAATACTCCACTTTTGCTTCCAACATATGTTGAAGAATCATTAACTTTTTCATGCGTCTCTTGACCACGATAAAAAGCTGCTGCCCCAGAAAATCCTGAAGTATCAGGCCTCTTGAAATCATGGCTAGTTGCAGGTCTCTGAGTAGTTTGATCTGCCAAAGGTGACTTATAATCACTTGCTGATCGAGGATTACTTTGTGGATCTTTCAAAAACTTTTCCTCAGGTTTTGTGGTGACATTAGTTGTGTTGCTGCCGTTGCTAACCATTTCATCATAGGGTTCAAAAGTTTTGCTGGGTCCATTAGACATACCAGCTCCATCAGAATCTGTAAACCTTACATGTTCAGCCTTTAAAGCTTGTTTCTGATCTACAGTAACATCAGAAGAAAGAGGTTGACTAGTGGCTGCAGCTTTTTTGGCTCGCTCTGCAGCCTTTTTCTTACGGAACTCTTCCAACTGGGAGAAAGAAAAAGGCCAAACACCATAAATCAAGCAAATTGAAACTTTTAGAAAATAATAATCAAGGGAGAACCAATCTTCCTACTGATATTTCATGTATTTAATCATAAATGAAAACCTAAATTGAAAAGAAATCTTTTTTTTTTTTTTTTGGAGGAAAGGTTGTAGTTTTATTCATTTAAAATAAGACTTGCAATACAAGGAGGTTTTAACTCATTCCAGACTCCAAAGCCTGAAAAGAAATCGGATTAAGAAATGATAATAAAGATGAACATAAAAAAATGAGAATCTAAATTCAGAAAGTTAGCAAAGACCTCTAACCAAATTGTATAGCTAAAAACCAGACTGAGTATGTGCCTAACTTGACAATGCCACAAGTTAAATTGTTTGCACTAAAGCCACGAATAAAATCATGACAATCACATTGCTTATTGAACTCAAGTTGGAAGAATGGAATACTTAAGATTAAGCAGAGAACTTTTAGAAACTAGCGTTACATATTGAAGTTCAAACAATGAATCATGGAAGAAAAATGTGCAAAGGACGTTCACTTATATTGCTGCGATCATGACAGATGTTGATGTCAAGTGCCAATTCTATTATCAATGTTACATGATTCATTTTTCAGCATGTTAACATGCCGAATGAATTTGAATTACTAACAATTTCGATGAAGCAAATGCCAAAAAATAACGTCTAACAATCCGTAAACGTTTAAAAGGCAATAGCTGATAATATCCCAATTTTGTAAGAAATTAATCAAAGAATAACACATACCCGCCGTTTTCCGGCTTCGAGATGCTCCTGTTTCCGTGAGCTAGGCAACACCTGCGCCGATGCCATTTTAACCCTCTAAAACCCGAAAAATAATACTAATGATAATCTCATCCAAATAAATCAAACAAATCAATAAACTAACTGCCACCACCAATCAGCCTCAAAACTCCCCAACAGGAGTTTCGAAATTGAAATTGAATGCAGATCAGTCTGCAAACGAAAATTGGGATAAATGTTCGAAAATAAACTTTCCAAAATGCTATAAGTTGGTAAGCAAATAATAAACTAATTTGAAAATAGTTTGAATTCAGGGTATGAGAAACCCTAAAATCTACTGGTTTGGGTTGTAGAGATAAAAAACGGGAAGGTCCGATCAGATCAGAGAGAGGAGAGGGGCAGGGAGGAGCTGTGTGCTGGCGGTTGCAAATTGAGGTATCGTGCTGGCCTGGCAGATCCCCTCGTCCGCTTATTTTCCTTTTTCACCTCTCTCCCTGATTTTTCAAACTTTTTTTAATTTTTCTTTTTCAGTTTGAAAAAATAACATAACGTTGTGTTTAAATTTGGTGGGTGGGAGAAACAGAAATGACATCTGGTAGATCTGCTGGAGGTTAGTGATTGAGTTTGACGGCGACCATTTTCTTTCCTTGGAAAATAAAAATACCAATATCATATCAATTTTCCAATTTAATTCACGATTTCATTTGCCCATCATCCTTACCAGTTCTTATTTGATGCTTAATTTGATGAAGTTTGCACAAATCCAACATGCCCGATCAAATGTTTAATGGCTAATAAAGTCAATTTACGTGTGTATTATTATTATTATTATTATTATTATTATTATTATTATTATTATTATTATTATTATTATTATTATTATTATTATTATTATTATTATTATTATTATAAAAAAAAATAAAAAGAAAACCTATTGCACTAACAAAGTCAATCACGTTCAAGTATGACAGGTTAGGATCTTTATTGTATAGTTTGTGAAAGAGTGATGACCAATTCAGTTTGAGGGATGGAAGTCTGTTTACAATAGAGTAGCAACTAACAAAGTCACTAGACAAAATTTGTGCAAAGACTGGTTATGAACTCTCTTTCAATCCAATTTTTTCTATCCATAATGTGTTCAAGCACTTGGTAATTGGTTAATTGAAGGGGAAGTCCCAATATCTATAAAAACTTGTATATTTATGAGCACAATCATAGTTATGCATGTAGAGGTGGTCACGGTCCGGGCCGGGCCAGTTTCGGGTCTCAGCCCGCCGGGCCACGGTTCGAGCCACATGAAACCGTAACCGGCGGTTCGGCAGCGGGTTAGGAACCGGCGGTTTGGGACGGTTAAACCGGCGGTTCGAAGACGGTTTGGGTGGTTGAATCGGCGGTTCAAAGACGGTTTGGGGCGGTTAAATCGACGGTTCCTCCATGGTTCAACGGTTTGTACGGGTCCGGTTCGAAAATATTTTGAACCTGAACCGGCCCGTCCTTCGACCGGTTCAGGTTACGGTTCGCTGCGGGCCGGTTTTTCACAGTTACGGGCCGGTTCAGCCGCGGGCCAAGCCGAACCGGCCCATGGCCACCACTATATGCATGAAAATAATCATAAAGGGCATCGATACATTAATTGTTTGATTTAGATAATACGTATCTCATAATTTTTTATTTTTGTAAACTTCATTCCCGTTCGAGATCAAATATAGTAATTTTAAAAAATTAACTTTATATTATAAATTTTAGTATATAAAGCCAATTTACAATTTTAGTATACAAAAGTCAAAATTTTAAAATTGTAGAGCATTATGATACATTGCAATTAATGTCGTGTATTAATATAGATTATTAAAACAAATAAAAATTAAAATAAAAAAGCATAGGGTGCACATTGCCGGAGGTGTGCCGTTTATCATTATTGTAACCACAAGATTGTTACATTGCAAGAAGTCAATCTAATTTTGGAGGCTTGATTGGAGGAAGGGTGTCCTTAACAATAGGTACTTGATTGAAATTATTGATCCAATCCTGTAAATGTGGAAAGTTTTGGGCTTCAAATACTTTAATCCCTAAAAATAAGTTAATGGGTTAGATAATGAGCAATTCCACTAAACGCTATGTCCAAAATTCCAATCTCTTCTCCCCCAAAAAAATATCCTCTCTTATTAATCCATGTTCTTCTAGGGTTACCAGCATTTCTATAGTTTCCTTTATAACCACTTCTCTTTCTTCACCCGTGGCAAAGAGCTATTCCATACATTGCAGGTAGCTGCACCGATAGTCACAAATATTTTTTAATTACACAAAAATTACTGAAATACTCGATTTAAAAAATCCCCATCAAAGCAAAATTAAAAAATTTAATCAACCTATTATTATCCTTATTATCTATAATTCTAATGCTTTTTTTTCCATTAATTGTAAAGGCTAAAAATAGAAAATATGAATTAATATTTGCTGACATGCATAAGTGAACCGTTATTTGTAGACATACAAAAATAAAAATGGGCTTATATTTGTGAATGGATGTAATAATTACTAATTAATTACCAATTTCACTCTCAATTAAAATTTAAGTCAGAAATTGAAAGAGTTAGACGACTATTTACTTATTTTCACTTTCACTCTAAAATGAATTTTATGCAACTTTCACTCTAAAATGAATTTTATGCAAAAGCACTCTTAACAAATTGAGGAAATCGAAAGAGTTGGACGACTTGAAAGACTAAATTCAATATTTTCCGTCACTGGACAAAATAGATGGTTCTCATTGCTAACATGAAAAGAAGAAGGAGAAGAAGACGGTGGTGGCTGATCCTGCTGCTGATTTTTCACGAAAGAGAGAAACTCCCCACTCCCATTTCCATTCCCATTCCCTTTCCCTTTCACGAGATTGCAATAATGATGAGAAGAAGAAGAGGGAAGAGAAGGTAATGTCTTTTTATCATAATGTAAACTCAGTTGATAATGTAATGTCTTTTTAAATAAATTTTGAAGTACATGGTCAATTTTTGCTGAATCCGAAATCTCTAAGTCCTAGCGCCTTAACCCTATAGGTATGGTCATTGATCCATGATATGCGCTTCTGATTTGTGAATGTATAAAACACATGAATTCTTAACTATAATATCTTTTATTTTTCTTGTTTTGGCCTTAAAAGAAATGGTTAATTACTATTTATTTATTTTTTTCAACAATAATGTGTATATAAGTCAATGAATTGAAATTTTTTTGTTTAGTTTGTTACTTTTATATATAAGATGATGACTAAATTTATCAACAAATTTAGGAATACACAATGACAAAATGTGCCCAAGAAGATATCATTTGTTTCTCCTTTTCTTCCCACATTAACATTGTTGGTAAGGTGTTGTTTGGCACTAACAAACAACAACATAACTTGTCTATCTTTAATTCTCCAATTCTGTGACTTAGAAAAATTTTCGACAATTGCCAACTTGTAAATATCAGCTTATTCGAGTTCCAGTGTACACTTTGGTCAGTCCTGATGACCATTCAGTGTTCATGAATATCTAATATATGTTATGATGCGCCTCAGGTGGCTCCAGCATATTGGGAAAATCTTGACCCCTACTGGAAAGTCGCTAAGCCTCTGATGCATCGATACTTCCATCGAGATGGAAGCATGATTGCTGATCCTGGCGACAAAGTATGGGGTGGTCATGAATGTCGTTCAACAGTTGTAACTAGTTTTTTTTGCTGATGGGATCAGGGAGCACTATGTTAGTTTAAACCAATGGCGGCAGTTGATAGTGTCTGGGAAAAAGGATTGGAGCTGGGAAATATCAAACCACCTCTTCTGTTACAATAGTATTCTCGATGCCTATAAGGAGGAGGAACTGGCCCTCCTCTCGTTGGATTGTGTAAATATCCATGCATTAGTATATATCTATTGGTTCTTTTTTCTTAAGAGTTTCTGCAAGTAGCAGTACACAAGTTTTGGCAATAGTGGGGATTGTTCTAGTTCTTGTGTAGTGCATGTTTGCAAACACTATAATGCTGAAGACCTGTTATAATATTTTGTGTATAAGATACGTAGTGAATGAACTCTTTGGGGATTCAAAGAAATATGTTCCTGAATCTGGAAGTAGCCGATAGCCCTTGTATGCCATACTATTGGAGCCATATACACTGGTTGATGTTATGGGCTTTAAGACTGAAAATTAAGATGAATTAATATGTTCATTTGGACAATAGAATTGACGTTCCATTGCGAATTTAGGTCCAAAACAATATATAGCTAGCTCGTACTTTAATTACCTAACAAATACATTATTTCTACAGCTTCATCGACAAGATATAAAATAAAAGCTGTACCATCAATATCCTATTCTTGAATTATTTCATTTTTATTATTCATAATTTTGTTCATTTTAAAAAATAAAAATGTCCGCCTTTAATTTTTACCTTCCCATAAATAATGTGATAAGATATATTTCCATAAAATCAATATCAATCATATGAATGAAGAAAATTTGTAACTCATTCCGAAACTGCCAATTAAATTCAAAATCTCTTTTTTTTTTTTAAAAAAAAAAAAAACTTTTTCTTTAAAAATTTCATACTATCAATAAAGATTTTGTAGAAATAATATTTTGAAAAAATAAAATCAATCCTATTTTGATTATTTTCATGTCAATTATATGGGCACAAATTACCAATAATTTACTATTTTGACATTAGTTATATGGTAACTTTGATATGTATTCCTTTTAGAAAAAATAAAATAAAATCTAATGTTATTTAGATTTGAAAATTTTGTGGTTTTAAACTTTGTGAATATTACATATTTCAAATTCTCAACCTCCGTATTTTAATAACAATTACTGAATGAGAAGAGTTTCACATACGATAATGAATTCTTTATCCTATAAATCAATAAATAAGATCAATATCTTATTATCCAAGTTTTAGTGTGAATATTACGTTTTTGAAGTATCATATTCTTAATTCCGATGTCAAGATGAAAATTTATAGTCGAAAAAAGAAAGTTAAATTTCAAGGGTATATACATGTGTGATATTGATTAGGGGATAATTCTAAGTACTCATTCCCAATCTCCGGGTTTAAAAATAGATGGACATAGATTAATGGCATTTGAAGTTGTGTATTAAAAAGTTTTCTTGTCACGGGATTAGGACAAGATAGGTAAACATTCATTTATATTCGATATAAATTTAATTGTTATATTATAAAACTAATTATGTTGATGATAACAATTTATTTATCAAATTATCAAAATGCACTTCTTTAGATTGTAGTGTAGAAATTACTCTCCGTTAATTATAAAAAAATTAAGTTCTTAAATTTTGAAAATATTAAATTTTTTTATATCTCTAGAGGATTTTATAGGCACCTATGAAAATAAAAACTAAATGGTTAAAATACTGCCTTATAAAATTATTATACGAACATATTTGAAAATACATACCAAATTTTTATGTTTATAAAACAATTATATAAATGACATTATTTATAATATAATTATATAAAATGATGAATGTGGAAATGGTCTACTATTATTTTAACATTAACTTATCCGAAATAAAGATTTTCAAAATGGAAAATTCAAGGAATCCCTAATTATATTAGAATTTCTTTTAGTCTACCCATAGTAATATGAATGAGACTTCAATAACTCGTCTCGTCTATGCAATACTTGAACTAGAAGAAAAAACAATAATGAATTAATATTGATAGGTACGTATTTTTTATAATGCAATTTTGCGGATTGGGCATGAAATTCTAGATAAGCAACTAAAGCATCAAAAGCAATAAACATGATCCGCTGGAATCGCTTCATTAACATGTGTAAGTGTGCAATACATTATTCATTATACTCCATCCTTCCCTTAATTATTACTACTAGTTTGCTCCCATTACTTCCATTTATTCTTATTTTTTTAAAGGTTTCATACACAAAGTCAAGGCCCGTTACCATTATATGTGTTACATTTATAATTAAGGCCATTAATTTTATTTATTGTTTCACTTTTTAAATAGTTGCCTTTCCTTCATGTCAACTTCCAACCGTTCACATGTTAGCCAAGTTACAAGAAAATAAAGTCGGTCCATTAAATTATATACATTTTTATATATTAGAGTAAATTTATTAACCGGTATATATAAGTTCTCTCTATATATAGAAGAGCATGTAAACCATATTTTGTACAAGTATATATATCCTATTCTGGACATAAGCTTTATAGTTTATACACTTCCCCAAAATACTAATTTCAGAAAGGAAAATGACTTCAGTAAGTAGACAATCTTTGATTAATCTCTCTTTTCGTATATACATGAATATATTCCTAATAGTTTTTTAATGATGCAGATTGTAGAGATGAGAGTACATATGGATTGTGCAGGATGTGAGAGCAAGGTCAAAAGCGTTCTACAGAAACTCAAAGGTATTAATTATATATGTTAATTTCAAAATTTGTTATATGCTAGTTAAGATATTAATTATGCATTTTTATAAATATCCAGGAGTAGACAGTGTCGAGATTGACATGGGGTTGCAGAAAGTGACTGTAACTGGATGGGCTGATCAGAAAAAGGTACTTAAAACGGTGCGTAGAACAGGAAGAAGGGCAGAATTATGGCAATTACCTTATAATCCAGAACACCATAGCATGTCTAGTAATTATTATGATCAAAACCAAGTGAATGGTCCATTGAACTACTATGCACCGCAGCCATCTTCTTCCTATAATTACTATAAGCATGGATATGATAGCAGTGATCCAGGGTATTATCGTCATCCAGTCCAATCTTCAATTTTCAGCCACCAGACTGGTTCTGCTTTTAGTGATGAAAATCCTCATAATTGTTCCATTATGTGATGGTTAGTTAATTAATTAATGTTTATGAAGGAGCAAGAGAAGTTGAAATTATTGTATGAACTTCTTCTCTACTCCATGTTGTTTTCTTCTTTATTTTTGTACTTAAGTTGACAGGTAATAGTTTTTTACCCTTAAAAAAATCTACTTTGATTTCAATAAATTATTACTCTATCTTATAAAGAGAGAAATCATTGAAATACATATTGAGAGTCCAAAAAGAATTAACACTACAAACAATGCTTTCAAATTTCAACATCAGAGAATTACCAAATGCTTTTGGCAAAAGATTGCCAAGTGTTATTTTTAGGTGGATGATGTTCTCTATGGAGCTACATAGAGAACACCCTTGATCCCAACAAATAAAAAATTCCACTCAAGCCTAATACCCCAAAAATTAAAAAGACCTAAATACAGTTCATTATGCGATTTAAATGCACAGAAACAGAGGTTTATTAACAGATCTTCAACAGCAATCATTATAATATTCAACAATTATCACCAAATAGGCAAAGTACTCACAAAAAAAAAAAAAAAAAAAAGTTGCAACTGAGATTAATTCACTGCCAAAAGGTCTGTACTAAAAGAAACCTATAAAATTTTCAGGCAGCAAGGGAATAAGAGAGAAATATAACATATCTGTAAAATATTACTTCTGGAGCATGTAATGTAACAAGTTCTGTCAACTAAATTCTTATTTCATAAGGAAACAACACCAAGTAACAAAAGAAACTTGGGTGAGGAAATGCACATATCTCTTGAAAATTAAAATGCACGCTCTCTTGGAGTATTGTCACCAAACTTCTGGGCGCAGCTCACCAGTTGCCGGGGGCATCCATTTCCCAGAATTGTACACATTCTCACCAACTTTCCAGCCGGGAACATCCTTCATTACTTCCGCCTCATACTCAAGATACTTCTTCCACTCTTGGACAAACCTATAAGACAAAAAGGAGGCAAGTAGGAAAAACATGGATATACAGAGTACAGACCAGCAGCGTATATCAGGTATCACCCATATCATATTGTCAAAAGAGTTTCTACCTTTCATCTTCTTCAGCTTGAAGTATGGGTAATATTGCTCTGCGAGCAGCATATTTCTCTTCCTTTAGAGCCCTGCAGTAAGCATTTAATTTATGAGATGAGCTTAAAGTTCCTAATAAGCAACATTGTCCGTGCTAGCTCTCTAACGAAACATTATGGTGGAGTCATTAATCTACCAAGCATAAAGCATAAAATATAAAAAACATATTAATATCAGTCTTCTATGACCTGAAAACTCCTCTTAGCTATAAATTCAATCAAGATGACTCATGTATTTTGGCTGAATAGGGAAAGACTGCAGCAATCAAAGTTATCTTAGAAGAGCTGAGTACAGCTACCATATGTACCAGTTTAACACAAACTATGCAAAATAATCCAGCCTCTCAATTGCCAATATTTTATATGCCTTTATTTTACATACACCTAAATATACACATTTGGGGTGAGAATAAACACAGAGGATAAGAATACAATGTCAGAGGCCCATGGTTACACCCATATTTTGGAAATTAATAAAAATCACAGCAAATTCAAAAGAAAGTGCTTCTATCAAATATCTAAGTATTTACTGCTTGGTTGAAGCCTATTAAATAAGTATTAGCTTAATTTAAAAAAAAAAAAAAAAAAAAAAAAAAAAAAACAGAAGAATAAAGCTGGCACATATTAAGCATATTCCCTCTTTGTAGAAACTCTTAACTGCAATTTTCATGCATAAAATGTAACTACACAATTAGGGAAATGATAAGATAACATACATAAGGTCACCATCTCAATCTCAGTTTGGGTGTGCATGAGGCTTGAGAGAGCACAAAGGACAGAGTAGGTGTTCTGGAACAATATAGCATAGCATCAGAATGCTTGCTAGAAAAACTCAATTGTATAAATAATCTTTAAAAATCCTTGTATTTCACCTATTTTGGCCAGTGGAAACACCCATGTATACGCTGGGAGTGGATCCCTATAATTTAACCATCAAAATTTATTAACAGCAAACCATTCCTATATTTACATAAACTCATCCATCCATTGACTTCTTTCTCTCAATTATTCTAGATTGCAGTATTTTGTAATAAAAATATGCATCAACATCCTCATCTAAGCACAACTGCCAAGTTGAGAAGTTTCTATGATAATTTTTTATGAGTGTGTGTGCGTATACACATTGTAACCTTTGTTTAAAATAAAAAAAGATTATCACATTAAAGAATCAAACATCACCTCATAGAAAATGCAACCACTATCTTCTAAATTATCACTAGCAACTCAATCAAGCTAAAAAACTAGAATGATAACTTCAATGCTTTATGATGAAATAAAATGTTCAAGTTTTGTCGCCATTAGAAGGAGAAAAACTTACACCCTATTTGAAGCGAAAACGGGGTTGTGGGAGAGAAATACAAGCGTCGTGCTGCTAGGTCAAGCGGCGATAACTTTCAAATTAATCAATCACAACATATGCTTTCATCCAGAAACCTTATTTTGATATATATTTGTTTCGTTCCCATCAAAAAGCAAGATATTCTTCCAATAAGTGAAGTCATGTAGCAGTATTTCAAATATTAGAGCAATCATAAGAAGAAGAAAAAAAAAAAGACAGTAAATATGCCAAGTGAGAACTCTTTGGTAAGAGCCCCATTGTACAGGTTCTTAAATAGAGAGCATGCTACCAAGACATAAATTATTTTCATTCTCCTATGCAAGCAGGAAATATAAGAAAAAAGACCCTCTATTTTCCAAAAGTATGTGTCTATTGTTTCAATTCTATATTAGCATATTGCCATGTACCATGTTACAAGATCTCAACAAGGAAACCTCCAGACCAACAACTGTAAGAAAATATTACAAAACCTAAACTAAATATGCACAATGTTGCATTTTGTAGTTTTAGCAATTGTAACATTGTGACACTAAGAGAGCTCTCAAATAGATAAATAATTAAAACTCCTAACCTTTTCTCATTAAGTAAACGATTAAGAAAGAGAATGGCTTACTCAAATTTAAGTAAATAATATCCAGCAAACTTTACACCAAAATGGAAGTTTTTCTTGTTAGTGTCATATACAAAACTCAATTTGGTTTTATCTTTAATAGACTCAGGCATCAGTCATATTGAGTATGTACTGATTAGGTTCAAATAAAATTTGACCATTTCAATCAAGCTTCCCTGTCACTGTAATCAGCATAACTGCATTTGATTTTATCTTTAACTGACTCGAGCATCAGCTATTCGGAGTGTACCAGTTAAGTTCAAAGTTCAAACAGCAAACTATTTCAATCAAGCGAAAGCAGCTGTATTTGAATACCATTAAATCTTTGAAGCAATATGGAAAATGAAAATTTATAAGCAAGACAATGTTTTTGCTGCATATATGTAACTGACAATTTCTCTGCTTTTCATTCCTGTTGTGAAATTACATGAGATTCAGCAACCAAAAATGAGATAAGCAAAATCCTATAGAACTGGCAACTTGATAATATTTTCACTACAGGATTTTGCAATTTTTAGCCTTCAATCAAAATATTAACTGTTATAAGTCCTTTTATCACCTAAACTGCCAACTGCTATCACAATTTTAAAAATATAATAGTTAAAAACATCTAAATACCTATATGCCAAAATATTCAAAATACTATGGAAGAAGAAAACAAACTAAAATGAGATATAACCAAATGTGGATGTCAAAATTGGCATAAAACCCTAATAATCTTCAATCTAAATATACTACTAACAACAATAACAGGAAGATTTTCACATTACCAAACATAATTTCAAAAACTTCATTATGTTAAGCACAATCAGAACACACAGAAATAAACAAAAATCAACAAAATGGATTCTAAAAGAAAATGCCAGACATCTACCTGCGGATCTTGTTGCCCTGACCCACTTGATACATTCCATAAGAGAAAGCGCCAAAAGTAGCAAGAAATATGGCCATGGCGCTGGGTCCTTTACTGGGGATCCGCCGCGCATACCGGACCGGCGGAAATCCACCGGGAGGAGGGCCATCCTGAAGGAGGGGCATATCCTTCACGCTCGCCATCCCTGGCTTCTTCCTAATGACCGCCTCAGTCATCTTTGGAGATTGGGATTCTCTTTGCTTGTGAACAGGTGATCAAATTAATCGGCCTCGATGAATCAAAGAAGCAAAAATTAGAGAAGAGACGGACGACGGGAACAGCAGAAATCCAGTGGTTTTGGATGTAGCCTATGCTCAGGGTGCTCCGGGCACGTGTCAACAAAACTAGCTGAAGTTGATTGGACGCGTCACCCGCTTGTTACTTTATGAATACTCTTTTACATTTTTGTTTTGCTTTTGGCGAAAATTATAAAATTACTCTTTTTTTAGAAAAAAAAAACATAACATTACTCCTGGAAACTTGTCAAAATATACTACTCTATCTCATTTAATTTTAAAAATAAACTTTTTAATCTCTATGTTATGTTTTATTTTTGTATATTAATTCGTAATTATGTTAAAATTTAACATATTTTTTATGTTTTTAAATGACATTTATTTGGTTATTAAAATAAATTTAAAAAGTTGCTATTTATTTCAGTTTATTTCATAAATATATTAAAATAATTATATTGTCTTATCAACCTAACATTTTATGCACATTTTCATAACACTTCAAATATTATTTGATGCAAATTTCATACGAGTATTGGGGAATTTGGAGGAAGAAGCATTAGATTAGAAGGAGCAACATGAATTTGATTTTAATTAGCATGACACATTAGGTGCAATGGTTTTAAGAGTTGGACAAACTCTAAGATTAAATGTGTTGTATTCGAAATCTTAGAATTAGAGGTCTATAAAGAAAACGTATTTTTTCCTTTTAAACACTTCAATTAACTACAAAATTTCTTCACCACAATAATAATGAGGGATTGTTCATAGTAAATTTAAAATTATTTTAATAAACTTAAGTGCTTTTGTACATTCTTATATCATTATTTTATTGATAGACCGTTGGATCATTATTTTTAAAATTAATTAATTTTAAGTTTAAAAATTAGATTTGAGTCCACAAATTCAAGAATTTAGCTTAAGCCTACATTTTCATTAAAAATTATATATTAAATTAGACTTGTAAATATACTCGATAAACGCCAGGCTCATAAATAAAGTTGATGAGCTGTGGTTGCTAGCCAGCTCTAGATAGATTCATGTGTTAGCCATGACTTCATTTCATCAAATGGATGAATTTGACTTGTTTTTTTTTTAAAGAAGAATAAACGTTTATTAATATTTCTCTAATTTTGGTAGTTTTTTTTCTTTAATTGTCCCATTCTTTTTTTGTTTAAGTCTATTTTTGTCAAAAATCTTAGTTTTTCGATTACTGTTGTCTATGCCCTAATTGGATTGATCCAGCAATTCTTTTAATCCGGATAAGATTTGGATCCAATTAACAGTTAAGACCGCGTTTGGAAGAAGGAAAAAAAAAGTAAAGTTGTCGAACAAAAACCCTAAACCCTAGAAGCTGCTGTTTCTAGAGCCTTCTTCGTTCATTAGAAAAGCACCCAACTTCGCCCCTTTCCACCCCTTGTGTACGTTCTGCTTCTTAATTCTTTTCTATTATCTGCAATACCAATCCATCAAGTCTTTGTAATTTGAACGCTATGTATCGCTTCGCTTCTAGCCTCGCATCTAAAGCTAGGTATTTTCTCATTGCTTCTGAACTGGTATTTCTGGTTTTGAAAATTTGGCATTCATCATAAAAGTTTGGTTGAGATTTATGTTAATCGGCATATATCTTTTTTTGATCACAGGATTGTTAGGAGCAGCTCGAATCAGGTTTGTTCTGCTACTATTATGTATTTCTGGATTGTACATTGTGGACCATGTTACTCAATTTCTGAGTTTTTTTTTTCTTGTATATTAATTTAGATTGGAGGTAGGCTGAGTTGGAGCAGAAACTATGCTGCTAAAGACATCAAATTCGGTGTTGAAGCCCGTGCTTTAATGCTAAAGGGTGTTGAAGAGCTTGCAGATGCTGTCAAAGTCACCATGGGTCCAAAGGTACTCAATTTCACTTTTACACTTGATGCTCTTGCACAGTCTTAATATTTTATACTCATATTGTATTCTGACCTAAGTTTTTATGAGTTTAAATGTTCTAATATCATCTTATGGTGGCCGTTATTATATGATTTAAAGAAAGATTCAATTTTTTTGCTTTTGTTTAATAAGCTAATTTTGAAATCTTATTAAATCACACTGTTCAGTGTGGGAGGCTGGATTGTTGATTTTACTTACTGTGTTTACTTGTTAGTATTATGCCTTGGGCATGTAAAGCATTATTCTCTTTATAACTAGGAGTATGAATGTTTTTTTTGTAGGGGCGCAATGTAGTTATTGAACAAAGCTTCGGTGCCCCAAAAGTTACAAAGGATGGTGTTACTGTAGCCAAGAGCATTGAATTTAAAGATAAAGTAAAAAATATTGGTGCAAGTCTGGTAAAGCAGGTTGCAAATGCAACCAATGACGTTGCTGGTGATGGTGAGATTTCTGTCTATTTGTTGTTTATTGTTTTGTCTTGTCTTGTTTCTGATGTAGCCAATCCAGCGCTAATTTATGAGAAATCTGGGGTCATCGCTTGTGATCATTGATTAATCTTTATCTTGTGCACTGCAGGGACCACTTGTGCCACAGTTCTTACTCGAGCAATATTCACAGAAGGATGTAAATCAGTTGCCGCTGGTATGAATGCTATGGACCTAAGACGGGGTATCAGTATGGCCGTTGATACTGTTGTCACCAATTTGAAAAGCAGGGCACGAATGATAAGCACGTCTGAGGAAATAGCACAAGTCGGAACCATATCTGCAAATGGAGAGAGGGAAATTGGGGAATTAATTGCTAAGGCCATGGAGAAGGTTGGGAAAGAAGGAGTCATCACAATCCAAGTAAGAGCTTAGAGTCATGAGGATGCATGTTAATGTTGGAAGGACCTTGTGTTCTCTAATTTTTGTGTGGGTTTTAATTTATGTGAAATCTTACAGGATGGTAAGACTTTGTTCAATGAGTTGGAAGTTGTGGAGGGAATGAAGCTTGATAGGGGTTACATATCCCCTTATTTCATCACCAACCAGAAAAACCAAAAATGTGTAAGCTAACCATCTGTTCTTATCTTTTGACTTTGGGATCTCTGTATGGCTGTATGATGTGCATAACAGTTTTGTTTTTGTTGTTGCATATAGTGTTTATGATTTAATTCATTGCTGTTATATATGGCTGCATGCTTAGTGATATGTACATGTCTGCAATTTCACAGGAATTAGATGATCCTCTCATTCTTATCCATGAAAAGAAAATAGCAAGCATACATGCTGTGGTGAAAGTATTGGAGTTGGCCTTGAAGGTAAGAATAGAATGTGTGCAATTCTTTTGTGAATGCTTTTGTCTTCTTTGGGTATGTATTTGACTGCATTAGCTCTTCTTATCTTTGTTTAGAGACAAAGGCCTTTGTTGATAGTGGCAGAAGATGTGGAAAGTGAAGCCTTGGCAACCCTTATTCTAAACAAGCTTCGTGCTGGAGTGAAGGTATGGAGAAAACATTCATCCAATGTTGTCAGTTGATTTTAGATTGTTGGTGTTTGTCCAAAAGTTTTATATTGTTTTTCTTTAGGTATGTGCCATAAAGGCCCCAGGATTCGGAGAGAATAGGAAGGCTGGGCTGCATGATCTCGCTGTTCTCACTGGGGGTGAGGTGAGTGTACCTATAAATATATAATTAAGTCCTTTTATAAACATTGCTGGCGTATAACTAAGTTGTGTTGTCTATTTTGCAGGTCATAACAGAAGAACTTGGCCTCAACCTTGAAAAAGTGGATATAGACATGCTTGGTAGTTGCAAGAAGGTAATGCCAAAGTATGCGTATTGTGTTCTATATGCTATGATTTGGCTGGAATTGGTGGGACGTGAATGCAAGCCTTGCTAATGCTGAACTATTTATTTATCTTGATGCATAATTGTTTTTGCCTTGCAGATCACTGTGTCCAAGGATGATACTGTTGTTCTTGATGGTGCTGGTGACAAGAAAGCCATTGAGGAAAGATGTGAACAGGTTTGTCTTGTGTCATATATGTTCACATTCTTTAGTTCTTACTTGCAGATGTAGATACCGATATTGATGTGGATTTTGTTTTATCTATTTTCATTGCAGATAAGGTCAGGAATAGAGTTGAGCACATCTGATTATGACAAAGAAAAATTGCAGGAAAGACTGGCAAAGCTTTCTGGTGGTGTTGCTGTGCTTAAGGTTAGTCTTCATTTTTTATGGTTGTTATGGACCAGATATGTCATCTTAGCTCTATAAAAGAGAGAAAGAAACCTACTTACTGTATTTTTGCGAAGGTGTTTTAGTTTCCAATTGCATTAGGCTTCTGATGCTGCATTAATCTTTAGTAAGCTGGGAGTAATATTAATTGAAATTTGGTTTACCACGCAGATTGGAGGAGCCAGTGAAGCTGAAGTTGGTGAGAAGAAAGACAGGGTTACAGATGCTCTCAATGCTACAAAGGCAGCTGTAGAAGAGGGTATTGTTCCAGGTAGGGCATCTATCTTAACTGTCCCCCTTTCAACACTCAAATCCAATAGCAGTTGGCTAAATTCATAATTTATCCTTCTTTTGCAGGTGGAGGTGTTGCTCTTCTATATGCCACAAAAGAATTGGAGAAGTTGCAGACTGCTAACTTTGACCAGAAAATTGGTGTCCAAATTATTCAGAATGCACTAAAGGTTTGTCCATTCATATATAAACTTAGTAATATCTAGAACTTTGCAAGGGCAAGAGTTTGTGAAATATCGGAGACTCCTAAATTTTACTTCATGAAAAATAACTTGCTTTAAAAAACAGTTCCTAGAAAGTGTACTTAAAACTTGATTGAATTGCACCAAATGATACCTTAGCTATGGCAGTGTCCTTTGCTCATACCTTATGTTGAACTTCTAATTGCAGACTCCAGTGCACACAATTGCAAGTAATGCAGGAGTAGAGGGAGCTGTTGTTGTTGGCAAGCTATTGGAGCAGGATAACTATGATCTTGGTTATGATGCTGCTAAAGGTCTTTAATTGTTTCTTGATCCTTCTTTTTTTTTACTGCCAATGTTGGCTAGAATATGCTGAACTAACCTGACTAATTCTTGCATTACCAGGTGACTATGTTGATATGGTGAAAGCCGGGATTATTGACCCATTGAAAGTAATCAGAACTGCTTTAGTTGATGCAGCAAGGTGATCATATGATCTGTTCCAAGTACATGGTTTGCTGATTGCAATTTTCTTTCATGTTTGCTCACCTACTGATAATTGTTTGTTGCATGCAGTGTCTCGTCATTGATGACAACGACGGAAGCTGTTGTATCTGAACTTCCAAAGGATGAGAAGGATATTGCTCCAGCAATGCCTCCTGGCATGGGCATGGATTATTGATCCTGCCTAAGAAAACACTGATCCAAACTTGATAAACATGAACACTTCATTAAAATCCAAACGTCATCTAGATTACTGGTTTTTTTTTCCTTTCCAATTTTTTTGGTTGGTCGGTTATCGCAAGGGTCCAAAGGCATCCATGTAATTCATATTGAGGTTTGCAGCTTGTAGGTTGTAGTTCTGGGGACTGAATATAGTCAAGATAAAACTAGTCCCCTTGCAATAAGAAATATCTTTATTTAACATCACTCTCTTTCATTTGATACACTTGTCTCTATTTCACATTTGCAACGGGCAAGTTTGTTCTATTTGCATAAAAAATGAATGAATTAATAGGATCACAAGAAGCCTCTCAATTTCACATTGGGCAACGACGTTTCTACCTTTCAAAAAATGCATCTGTAGATTTTACAAGTTAAGATATGCCTCCACTTCTAGGTAACAACTTAGAGAAACAAAAATAACTGATATAGGGGATTTAAAAATTTTATTGCGAGTACAACAAGCAGCAATAATCTACAATAAGTATTACACTTGTACTACAAAGGGGTACAGAATTGCAGTTTTGATTCCAAAATCACTAACATGCATGTAATATCAACAAAAAGGAAATTCCCGAAACCTGGAATACATAAAAATGTGAGGGGAAAAGGATGACTTAATTGTGAAATCACATCAAGCTAATCCATTGCCATATATCATCTATAAGAGCTTCCAAATTATCTGCCTTTCCGGCGATTTCTCAAAGCAGCACAATCCGAGCAATACCATTTTCCTTTTGGCTGTTCTTTCAGACCAACACAACCAAAGTGGAACCATTCTATACTGCACTGTTAAGAGAAAAACAGGGGGGTTTTAATCAAATTCCAGACTTTGAAAGATAATCAGATACTCTAGACAAAAAAAAGTTCCAAAGAGAACACAGCAATAATAACTCGATTACATACATGAGGGTTATCACACGCTACCATCTCCCCGTAGCTAACTTGCTGGCAGAAACAGTAGGTTGGTTCATTTGGATCCACTGGACAGTCTAATTCCATACCTGTAGGATTTGCAGAAGTTGCTGCTGCGGTTGTTTCTGTTGCAGCTGCTGTTGCAGCCAAGCGTGTCCTGCAGAAATTAATGCAATACCCAAAGTTAACAAAAATACAAAATTTCATGCATTTAAAAAACTTGTATTCTCAATTAGTAAATATTAGTAAAAATAAATCATAAATGGAAGAGATAGATACTTCTTTCGTCCTCCTCTACCACCCTCGGCACCCCTTCCAGATTTAGTGCTGCCATCAACACTTGAGCCAGGCAATGCAGTGGCTGCAGCATTCTCTCTTTCTGTTAAAGAAACAAAACACATGTTATATAGTCATGACATGCATAACAAAAGTGGAAAAAGTGTAATCATAAAAGGCTTGTTAAGATAATCTTAACCCATGATGCTATCACAAATATAAGTGACTAAATTACCACGCCGAAGCTCCTCATCGAACTTTTTCAGATATTGATCAAGTTGTTGTATGTGTGCATCTACCTGGAGTATGAATAGAAAAGCATGATCAACAAGGTAACACTTCATCTACAAGCAGCAGTAATTAATATGGAATCATGGACACAAGTGACATCCAGCAGCATCCTTCCATTCGTAAGCATTTACGTTTCCCAAGAAGTCTGGGAAGGAAAAGAATTCAGAAAGTATAATGCACTCAATAATCCTGAAAGTGAAAAGGGTTGAATTGATTTCAACAGTAATATCAACAAATGACATGAATATGTTTTCAAAGAGTAGAAATATATAGATACATTCTCTAATCTAATAATTTAGTTGTTTATGTGGTAAGGTCAAAGATTTTGGATATTCACCAGATATCACATACAAAGAGCCACGAACAAAGAAGAGTCCACAAGAAAGTATAAGCCAAATATTTTAACCTAAGAAATAAATGCTTGAAGGAAATATTTCTGTCAGAGGGAAACTGTTCTGCTGGGATCTAGTTTTGTGGGCAACAAATAAAATAGTTGAAACTGTGACCTGCCAAAGCCACAGGGTAATCTTCCTTGTTTCTAGTTGTTCATTTATTTTCTATTACTGAAAGTCTCAACAAAGAACTAGTGGTTGCACAAACTGTATGCCAAGAAAAAGAGAAATAACAATTATAAAACCAAATAACAACGGAATATGTAAGCTATGTCAATCACTCTTCGTTAGAAAGACTACATGAGAGAATTATCCCAAGTTTATAATAAATCATCTACGGAAATAGCAAGTTATAAACATACCAAATCATATGCTTGGACAGCCAACGCAACCTTTTCATCTGCAATCCTGATACTATGCTTTTGCTCATCAAGTGCTTCGTCTGAGAATCTGATAAGTGAGGTATCTGGTGTAATATTTCCAGCTTTAACACCTCGCTTTATATCTTCTATTTCTTGTTCACAACGCTGTTCATTTTGTCGTTGGATTTCTGTTCATTTGTGTTTAGGAAAGGGATGTGCATGAGATGAGGATAAAAATACAAAAGATTAAATCAATATGGGCAGAAGCAAGAAGATTTTGCGTATAAGGGAAAAGAAAAACTCTGTGCAGTAGATGCTGAACCTAGCTGCGTAGTGCATGACTTTTACAACAATGCGCATACTGAGACAAGTTCACATAAGCACACATGGACACATGCAGAAAAAAAAAAATGCAAAATCCTTTAAAGGAAGTAAGTTTTAAGACAAACCCTGCAAACTCTTATCAAGATCACGCAACAAGGCATACTTCTTCTGCAGGATATTGGGCAGTGATTCAAGATCTGTACAAGGAAACCAGTTTAGAGTTATTCATTAGTTTAAATCGAAATTTAGAACAGGAATAAAGGAAATGGAAAGAAGACATACATAAATAAAATGTTGTCCTCTATTATTATAAACAAATTAACATATTATAATTTCTTGCCAAATAATTAATCAACAAACTACAAGTGAAGGAAAGGTTATATATCTCAATTCTTGAAATTCTAGTTATCAAGTCTCTGGAACTGAATCCAAAAAGTATTCAGCAATTTGTTACTAAAGCATTCATAGTCCAAGGAAATGTCTTCCATCGATAACAATTAAAACAAGACAATGGTTGATTCAAATAATATCTCAATTAGCCCAAATTTTGTCCCCTCAATTTTTCAATTCAATTCTCTTTTTCTCCTCTCAATTTTAAACAATTTAAAAGTGAAACTAGCAGGCTTGTAATTGGGATAACTAAAGTCTAAAGGCAAAACAACGCACCTGAAAAATGAGAAAAGGGCTTGCTTAAAATAGCGTTTTTAAATAAGCATATTAGAAAACAAAAAACGCAATAGTACATGGAGAAAGAGAGCTTACTAGCTTGAAACTCATCGAGGAAAGACATATCGAGCAAATTAGGGTATGAATAGAATATGAATTTTTCAGTTGTTACAAGAATGGTGATTGTGGATCCGGGAAGTTAGTGAAAAAGAAATTTAGGGTTCGAAATGAGAAAATTTCAGTTATTTTAACAACACTGATGCTGTACTGACCAGATTATTCCCGCCACACCCGTGCAGGTGGCCAATGATGCTCTGATAAACGCAATTTGGTGGACTACTTGTCTCTATAAACGACGCCGTTGAGAAATACATTTTTTCCAAACTAGTATTTTGGCCTATCATATAAAATATTCTCCACTTCGACCTAAATCTGAAAAATACACATATTTCAAGCTTAATATAACCAAAATTTAAAATAAAAGACGAAATTAATAGCAAAATATTAAAATAAGCACTCTTTTTATTATTTATAATTTATGTTTGAGTCAGATCATTGATTTTAATTCAACCTACTCTAATACATCAACTCAATCCAAAATTAAATCCATCAGAGATAAAATACAAGCCAAAATTTCCACGACAAGTGTGGAGTACTCCATCGACTGACAAAGGTGCGTTTGGTAGATTGAATTCGTCTCGACATCAACTTTCTGATAGTTTGGTGTGTGTTGACATCTGTCGAATTTGTTTCGAATAAGAAGTCATTTTTAATCATGGTAACAGACACTGCGCCACTAAAAAAAGTGGAAGGATGCCAATGATCTGCAGATCTTAGAAGAGATAACAGCATTACTCCCTTTAAAATACCATAAAAGTGTCACTTTTTTTAACAGAATTATTTGGACCAGTTGGGCTTGGTTGATATTTTAGACGTTAATGAGCAAAGTTGGATATTACTGAGGGCTGGGATTTGATATGGCGCAGGGTCAAGTATGTAGGGTTAAGTTGGGGGAGGTGAATATGATGCTAGTATGTGTTAATCAAGTAGAAGAAAAGTATGTGAGAGTTGACATACAGTTTGTGAAACTGATAAACAGATGATCTGAGGATGAAGGCTGAGACGTGTGGCCGCAATGACCCGAATAGGCCATTTAGCGCTCTCTCTCAACGCATTGATTTGAGGTTCTATATTCTCGACCATCATTGCCTAGAAATATCAGTAACTATGTAGCAGATCACACTTCCAATTCCAAGACCTGCAAACAATGACTTCTGATATGAACCTTCCTTTCTCCCTAGAAAATAGTAATATCCAGTGGAAACAAGGTTTATCTGATCCTTGGATAATCAAAATGATCTTCTCAATCGCTTACACAATCTTGCTTCTTCTAAGGGGTTTGCAAAAGGTAATTTAAATTGCCTCACAATGAATATCAAGCACTAGTTCAAAAAACAAAAGATCAAGAACATGTGAAGAATAAGAATGCTGCAATAATACAAGAAATTATTAGTTTTCAACTTTGTGCAAATGTGTTGCTGTCAAGAACTGAACTGCAGAAGATGCTAAGGGAGAAAGGGGTAGATTTAACTTTGGAGACTACCGCGAAACAAATAGCGAAGAAGACAGAAAGACTTATGAAGCAAAAGAAAGAGAGATTATTACAGAGAGGTACTTGAATTGATAGGGAGACAATTTGCAATTTGCCAACAAGAAGTGGAGCTTCAGAGCTATATGACTCGATTGGCTTGCTCTCATATGTTTCATAAGATTGCATCAAAAACTGGCTTCAAAACTTTACTCTTACTTGTCCTTTTTGTGGTAATAGTCTAGCTTAGACTGTAGTTGATGCTACACTTTGTGTTTGTTGTATTTGTTTAGGATATGTTGCCTTTAATATATATGAATATGAATTGTTTTCTATAAATCAATACAAACGAAGACAGTAATTGTAATTCAAAAAAGAAAAAAATGATACTAATAAAAGGCATATAATACAATCACATAAGCATATACAATCAATTAACACTGATGCATCCTTAATTTTATAATTGGCAGTTGGGTTGCTGGCTTTTCATCTAATTTGAGGAGAAGCTCTCTCCTGCAAGCAGAAGTATTGGCTAGCTAATCAAGCTGAAATTCAATTCAACCTTCAAGCTATGCCTCTCTGGTAGGTACTTCAAATCCATAACCTGTTGAGAGGTTCAGGAAAGCTAGCCATGCTCATAGAATAGACTGCCAGGGGAACTAACCTGAAACAAATCAATCAGAGGCATTAAGCATACACAATAACAAAAAAGCAAAAAGACGTTGCCAATAATCGTCTATGGATTTTGATTTTAAACTAGCGAGATTTTTTAAATTTTCTGCAGTACGTCAGCAAAGCCCCTATAGCTCAGTGGTAGAGCGTCAGTCTTGTAAACTGAAGGTCTGTAGTTCGATCCTGCATGGGGGCATCTGCATTCTACTTTTATTTTTTCCCCCGCTCCCTGAAATTATAAATATTTTTTCTTAGTCCAAAGTTATGCTTTTAATTTAGACTAAGTAGGTCAAAAAACAAATCAAAGTAGTATTAGCATATTTAATTACATTAAAATGTTTAATATTTATTTTTACACGTAATATATTGATTTATCGTGTTATTAGCAAAAATTTTAAAACTGTCAAAAATTTAACAAATTTTTAAAAAATTGTTTTCAGAAGGAATGCATTCTATAAAAAGAACCATTTCCACATTTAATCTTACAAATAAGAATATTTTATAAAATAATTTCATAACTTATAAAGTATTTGATAAATATAATTTTATTGTAAGTTAAAGTTATATGTATATATATCTTAAAATAAGATTGAGAGTGACACAAGATTTTCGTCCAATTTAATAAATATCAGAATTTTAAGTTTTGTGTTAACTAAATAACAATTTTGCCTTTTATATTTTTAAAACAATAAAATAATGTATTAACTAATTAAAATTAATTATTAATTATTTACTTTTGAAAAATTGTAAATAGCAGCACGTTGATGATGGGAATCATCATCATCCCATCGTACATTCCTAGTCCACCGCCATTAAAATAGCTTCAGCTCCTCCTCTCCCACCAGAACTCACTCCACCGGATCCACCACTGCAAGCAGCGGCCCCACCGCCGACAGAACAACCAGCACCATCATTCTCTCTCTCTACACATATAGTATCTCTCTCTCTCTCTAAGTACTGTCTAAACCATGGAGATAGTATTTAACTAGCCAATCATGTATAGTCCACACCAAGTCAATTTCAGCAACCTAAACAGAATTCCACCATGAAACTACGATTTCAAGCGGTGGCGGCGTGAAAAAGTGGAACGACAGGAAAAAGAATAGAAGATCATGATTAATCTGCATAATTACAAATTAGTTTTTCAATTTACGGGTCTTTATAAAATTAAATGTTCTTCAATTTACGGGTCTCTATAAAATTAAAATGTAAAAAATTATATTGTTTAGGTGTTATAAAAAAATATATATTGATGTGTATATAAAAATTAATTTATATATTTATTTATACATTATTGAGTATATAAAATTAATTTTTATATAAATTAAATAATATAAAAAAATATGTATATAAATTATTACCAATACAAACAAACAATTAATTTTATAATATATAAAATATAAAAATAATTTAAAAATATAAAGTAATTATTATAAAAATAATTACATGCTAATATGTATATAAAATAATATAATTAATTTATATGCTAATTTATATATAAAAACATAAGAGACATAAGATTAATTATAAAAAAAAAATTATTATTTACTTTGGAAAATATTATCAACGTTTACTTAACAACTCAAAAATTATTATTGACTTAATTTTCTACCATATATATATATATATATATATATATATATATATATATATATATTATAAAATTGACAAATGGGCCTTCAAAAGTTATTAAGCTTCATCATAGAATGGGCTGGAGCAGGCTCCATAGTTAGGTCTTGTCATTGAAACTTAGGCTTTAACCATCACATTCCAGTTTCCAACTTGGATCAACTTATACTATATTTTGGACTAAACAATAATATAAATGAAGGTTTAGATTAGTGGAATTCAAATTCCATTGGACAATTTGAACAAATTTTAGATGATGTGTTTTGTTTAAAAAAATTATGAATTTTAAATATAACAATAATACAAACAAACAAAAAAAGAACTACTACCCTTTTTCTGATACTATATTCTATCAAAATGATGGAATCAAACAAAAGATGAAATGTTAAATTTTATGTATGGTTTCAATTTTTTTAACCAAATAAAGAAATTTATGATAAGTTTCAGTTATACTATTTTAATTTCATCAACCAACCAACCCATCTCTAAAAATCATTATTTGGTTAATATAAATTAAAATTTTTAAAAAAAGTAAGTGAATAATTGTGTTGAATTAAATTTAGATTGATGATTCCCAATTGGCTGAATTTGTAATTTTTGGAAACTTAACTATCAAAATTGTTTATAGAAAATTTTTAAGTAGGCTTTAGGCAGTGATGTGAAATTTCATACATTTCTAGCTAAAAGTCTACAATCTAACTTTCCCTCGTTACATTTCTATAAGTTTTTTTGACATGAAATTAAGTTTTCTTGTTGAAAAGTAATGAATGATACCCAAATTACCCACAACCTAATTTGTGCAACCATTTAAGAGATTAAATAGAAAAATAGAATTGATGACAGCAAAATACCTCTTTATATATATAAAAAAGTAATGAATAAGGTTGCCATAAAAATGGATCAAACCAATTAATGATTTGAGGAAGATAATGGTTGCTTCTACTGTACACTTAACACCAAATTCCTCAAAAGATTCCAATTTTTTGGGCTTAGATTGAAAACAGCATAAGCAACCAAAATTATAAAATCATATAAATTTTTTGAAAAATACGTGGAGGCAAGTAAGACAAGCAATGCACGAAAAAGCCAAGTGGCATTTGCTTTTGCCCTTTTTGAGAGCACATGCCTTCATGTGGGGTTGACATTTTGTGGGTCCAGTTTTTGATTAATTGTATTTTATACTACTATGCTACCAAAAATAACAATAATATACATACATGCTACGTGCAAACTCCAAAAATATTAGCAATGATTTCTGCTTACCTAATTACCCTAAAAATAATTATTTCTGCTTACCTAATTAACGGGTTTCTCATGCGATACCTGCAAAACGTGCATGTCCAGGTAACAAAACAGAGAAAGAATGGAGAAGATTGATTGGTTTTTTTGGCTTCATTTGATGATTTTAATTTTTTATAATTAAGCTCTATATGTTAATGGTAATGATTTATAATGGGAATATATTATTACAGGAAAAAATAGAAGCCAGTTTTGTTGCGTGCATTTTATATTTTACCTACTTAATTAGTTCACGAATAATTAAACATATACTTAATTTGTTGATCAATTGTTATTAAATAGTCTGAATGAATGAGACATGTAAATTCATATTCTATTAATAATATGAAAATTTGCAAAGTCCAAAATATTTTCTTTTCCTATTTTCCCATTTTCCTCCCCCTAGCCAATATCCAATGAAAACAAAAAACTGTTGATATAGGTAATGGAAATAACACCAAGCACTTGCCCTAAACGCTGTCGTTTCAAGAATTCCGCAGAAATTCATGAGAGAGAAAAGTAAAAGCGCACACTACACACTACGCAATACAAGCTGTTCCACACAATTTTTATTTTTCATTGGACGCCATTAAATAATAATAAATTAATACAATTAAGAATAAAGTTTATCCAAATCTTTTACATGTAGTTGACACGTGTAAGTTGTCACCGAGCATTGTGCAAACCAAACATAATTAAATTTATATTTTAGTTAGTTAATTTAAGTACATATCTCTAATCCCATGAATTTGCTTCCTTGTATTATCAAGTTACAGGTGTAGATTCGATTCCATACAGAGAATGTGTCTAACTACAATCGGTATAAATGTTCTCTTCTCATTATTTTTATTTTTAATTAATTATTAATACTATAAAATAATTTTAGGCTGAAGAACATGGATTAATTAAGTTGGCTACGACTCATAGCTAGGGGGTTGAATGCATGATATATAGTGGGAGTAAATGATTAGTACAGTTTGAGATGAAACGATTTTATTGGAATTATAATCTAATTATAATAATAAATAGGGTATGGCCAAATTAGAAAACCATAAGCAGATAATTTGATTGCCAATGTGAGAATCTTAGAGATTTTTTTTTTTTTTTTTAAAAAAAGGCACATGTGAAAGACTCTGATTCATTATCTTTTGAAACAGTATAATTTTTGCTTGTCTTGCTGTCCAATGTGTATTGGATTATTCATTTTTTTTTAGTAAATAAATATTGAAGTTTAGCTCAGTTGATGAGTAATTAAGTTTGGTTTCAGTCTTTGAAAAGAACAAGAAAAACAGTTAGTTGTAGGTTGCATTTTTTTTTTTTTTGGCAACAAAATGTATTAGGATTAATGATATTTTTATAGTTCCTGAAATGTCAATGAACATCTACTATGCATACCCTTGGGCGTGTTTACGGTATTTTAACAATTACTGTTTGACGAGGAGAAATCGGAATCTACATAGTTCAAATTTCATTATTTACTTACATACTTATCAGTTTTAAATGAATAACCGTTAATGAGTTCATACAATCATCTCAACTAATTTTAGACTAAGGGCTGTTGTTGTTATTGTTGTTTGAATATCTTGAACTACTTATATCAGCAACGTCTACAGACTCATGAGTTCAATTAAGCAAAATAGATAAAAAATACATAAATTTTAAGAAGTAATTATTATTATGAAAATAGTAGAAGGGAATGGTTGTTATGTAAATGAAGTCAAAGCATGTACATGCTTTTATAAAGTCATAACAAAAGGAGGAAAAACTTATTCCATACATAAAGTTAAAAGAGAGACAGGCATATATCCATGGAAAGGTGAAAAAGATTGGTTAAGCTTTTGCTTGCTGGTAAGCCAATACATTGTAATAATGCTAATGTTTGACACTTGATATTGAGAAAAAAGCATTTCCTACTGACTTTTTTTTTTGGTATAAATAATTATTAAGTTTTTTTGACTTTTTTTTTGAAGGAGAAGATGTTTCTTATGCCATTGCAATGGAAGCCAATTAATAAACAATACATTATATTATAAATAAAAAAAAGTAAAAAAAAAAAAAAAGAAGAAGAAATGAAGTGGATTTTGATCTTAGGAATCATGGTTGCAAAGACAAAAAGTTGAGATTAGATGTTAAGGATGTGTATGTAATGATAATTTACCAATATTTCCAAGATTTAGGAGCCCACTTAATGTCTCCTATCCCCAATTAATGTCTTGGTTTGGCTAATTGCATTGGCTGGTGCTTCAAAGATAATTAAAAAGATTAATGTTACTAATTACAAGAATCATGGGGTGGATAAAGAGAAGAGAGATTAGATTAACCCATGTGATTGTGGGGTTTGCATATAAAGCCATTGTCTTTGCTTGTCCAAATCCAAACCCATTTTGATTATTGGTTAGTTGTGAAATCCCCTTTGTTAATTAATTTATTTATCAAAGGACTTTGTTGTATTTAGTTAAGATCATGACCACCAATATTAAAATTTTCAATTTATTTTGTGGTTTTAATATAACATTTTTGTTGAAGTTATACGCAAAATGGATGGCTAATTAGTTCCTTGCTCAAGTTTCCAAACCGTTTGCACCGTTAAATCCTTAATGTATTCCATCATCACAATCACAATACTTGCAATTTGGACCAACTAATTACTCCGAAAGCTTGATTTCCAAGGTTAGAATCAAATATTTCATTAATTTCATAATGTAATTAATTCTTGTTACACTAACTAAGCAAGTGTGTTTGTATAAAAAAGAAAATTATACTGATTAAGTTAAAGCAAACCAACTTAAGCTAAACCATACCTCTCACTAGGGGAGATCAAATTTCGGTAATTACCGAACCGAATCAATTTGGTAACCGAAAATCGGTAACAGTAATTTACCGATCGAACCGTCGGTATTCGGTAGCGGTTTCAGTAGGGGAATTTAAAATTTTCGTTAAAAAAAATTACCGAATTACCGAAAAAATTACCGAATTTGGACTCTTCAAAACTACGTCGTTTTGTGTTACTATATATATATCATTCGGAGATCGGTAACGTTCTGAAATTACAATAGTTTTCACAGATTCGGCAATCGGTAGTGAGACAAAAAAATTTCAGTTACCGACACCAATCGGTATCAGTAATGGCGATTACCGACCGTACGTTACCGATTACCGAATTTTTTTAGAATTTAAATATTACTCCAAAATAAATTTTGTCACTAAAACGCCCGTAGAAACTAAAGCCTCCCAAGGAACAAATTCCACGTGGTAAGTTCGGAAAATAATAGAGTGATAACGGACCATGACAGCCACCTCCATTGAACTATCTTAGATACATAGAAACAACTCTCATACCAAATATCCATCCCTCCCAATAGAATGCTAGAACTAATTTGCCACGAAAATTAAACTAGTCACAAACGATCCCGTACGCCTCCTTGCGCAACACCATTTAGAAGGAAGAAGACATAAATACAACTAAAGACATTCTGTTTAGCAGTGGTATCTAGAAATGCATCTGAAAAACAAAAGAAAAATTTAAAACCGAAAAAGGAAAGGAGAATCAAACTCTAGGCCTATCCCTCGAGTAAAATCACTACCGTTAGGATATCGTGCCCATGACAGTCATCTATGTGACCCGTCAAGTCAGTCGACTGCTCTAAACCTCAGAGCCAACCACTTCAAAAAGAGAGGAAGGAGAAATAGAAGAATCCACTAGATCAGAAACCCCCTACCACAATCGATTTCGGTTCTCGCAATCTCTTCTTCCCATCATCAAAAATTACAATTCCCAACTATTCTTGCATGGCAGTGTCATCCTCGATAACCATAGGCTATTTATTTCGGACATGTAATCTTGTACAATAATCAGGTTAGGGGTTTGCCTAAGACTCTGAGATAAAAGAGATTAGTCGAAATGAAGCACTATCGCTTATAGACCCATGCGTTCTGTTCCAAGCACGCTCCTTACGTACAAAGCACATAAAAATCATACAATTCCTATCATACCGATATAAAATAAAATCATCTTTTGCAATGGAAAGACACAGTTCATATTAAGAGTCCAAGTGCCATAACCTACCATAAAGATGGCATAAGAGGCAATCTTTCATAGTGAAAACTACAAAAGGTATCTTCTCCAATAGCCAAGATGACATTCTTTTATCGACGTAGATGGTTATGGACTTCCAAACTAACCTCAAGGGCATATAATTATACTGACCCATAATAATTCCATAATATCGTACTACTTAAAGGTACCAAGTAAACTACCTAAGGAAACAACATTCTCTGCGACTTATAACCAGACGGTAGATCATGCATTTGAACCCATAAATTAGAAAAGTGGATGGCAACCTCTATAGGGTGTTCACCTTTGGTTAATTTGGTGCCAAACCTACATATGATAGTTAAAGATCCATGGAGCACCTAACCCAACCCTATCCATGTCAACTTCATAGTAGAGCCTAAAAAGGAATCGCCTTGATGCCAGTTCAGTCATTGTAACACCACCGAAGGTCGCCATAAATCTACCAAGGTCTTAGGCATTGCAAGGAAAATTAATTGATGCCATAGTGAGGAAGACACCAACGAAGTAGTGTCCAAATGGGAATGTAGCATTAGGCTGAGCTGAATATTGAGAACCAACCTCCTCCTATTCATCAAAGTGCAGTTGGGCCATAGCAATATTCATAGAAAAACTTGGAATCCAGGAATATAAAGGGGGAAAATGAAAAGAAAAGAAGACAAGTAGCAAGAAAAGAGTTGAAGAATTGCTAGTAGTTACCATTTTGTAAAGGAAACATGGGAGATGGATGTAACTGCAGCAGAGAATTTTAACTGCCGCAAAACTCTATCCCATTAGTTCTGGAGATTGTAGGGGAAATACAGTTAAGTACTTTTTTTATCTAATTAACACTTACATCCCAATGTTTCACATTAATATTTTAGGGTCACTAACTAACTTATGATTTAATTAAACATTTAAGTCCTTCCATCAATTTTGTTAGATAAAATAATTGTTTTAACCTTGATAAAATATTTTAATCATTTATTTTTTTATAATTTAAAAAAAAAATTCTAAATCATTTATTTTATTTTACAAAATAAAATATAAAAGGTAAAATAGTCATTTTCAAAAAATTTAAGAAAAAGGGGTTATAGATGAAAAGACTAAATGAAAGGAGTAAAGTGTTTAACCTAAGTGAAAGACTGAAAAATATTAGTATAAAATAGATAGGAATGTGAATTGATAGGGACCCAAGTGTAGTTGTTATAGTATAATTATTGTGATTGAAGCACCAAGGTGAATTGGGAAGGAAAGAGTGTATAAACAGGGAGGGGAGGGTTTGGTCAATTTTCGAATCATACAAACAAAAGCTGTTGCATTTACTTTTTACCACCCTATCTTAATCATTTTAAACAGAAACAGACCTTCTTATTTCCTCCTCCACCTAACAAACACAATTAGTTGTATATTTTTACCTTTTTTATTTTTTCACCCTCCCTTTCTTTAACCACAGATTTTTAATTTAGGATAAGACCTTCTCTTCCTTTATTTAACCAAAAAAGAAGATTCTTCAGTTGGTCTCTAACTTGACCGTACATCCACGTCACGTGGGTTCTCCCACACGTTTGTTTCCCTTTTCTTTTCTTCTAATTTCTTGTGTTAGTGTTAAATTTAAAATCCAATTATCAATCTTGTTTTCGAGAAGTTTCTATAAATGATTATTGACACTTCTTTTATATTGTTTATTGAATTTTGTTTATGAGGGAAAATTGTTTGAATAAATTTTTAATACTAACATCTGCCCCATAAATATTGATTTATATTAATATATATATATTTTAAAAAAAAAAATTGACTGGTCAGAGAGACAGAAGAAGCAGCTGCACTACTTTAGACTTTAGTCCATTTATTTTGGATTGGATTGTTATAAATGCAGTTGAGAATATGATATAGTTCAGATATCTGGATTGTTATGCACCTAAATTGGTTAATTGCATTATTACTAAATGTGTTAGGATTTGGATAATTTTAATTTGATGTTGGTGCTTTTAAATCTGCGATTATATACAACATTAAGGTAAATACATTTAGGCGTAGATTTTAAATTAAATTTTGAAGGTATTAAAAAATATTTGCTTAAATCAAACAGTCTAAAAGAATTAATGGGTAAGTAGTATTGTTTTTTTTTTTAATTTGTTGATTTAAGTATTAAGTACATATCCAAATTCACTGTATTATTTACAAGAATACCCATAAATTTTTTATTTTTAAAAATACAGATAAAAAAATTGTTGGTTACAACAACGACAGAGTTAATTTTTTATAACAATTTGAAAGAATAAGGAATATGTGTGTGTTAATTGATTGATGCCGTCAAATTTATGAAAATAATTAGGAAAGGGATAATATATTTTATTTTTATTTATCCACTTTAATAATAATAAGAGTTTAATAATTATGCTAATTAATGCTTCTATCATATAATTGCATCATGCATATAATAATATTTCATTTAGTTAAAAGGAAAAAATAAAAACACGGCACCGATAATCACTCCGCAAGCAAAGATTGGCCAGAATGTTTTCCAACAATAAGAAGCGAAAAAAAGAAATTTCAAATGAATATTTTAATTTAAAAAAAAAAAAAAGTAGAAAGTTGTAATCCAATGGAAATAGAAAAGCGTAAAACGTTGGTTGTTCCTTAATGAGCGGAGGAAGGCATGTGCCGTATCAATCCTTACTCCTGCATGCATGTGGTAATTTTATGGTCCCCACATTTCATTTTTCCCTTCACTCACCTACCATTTTTCTTCATTAACACTTGGTTTAATCTTAACCGTCCATATTAATTAGCTCAAATACTACCCTAAGTGCTCAACTAATCAACGCAAGCCCCCATATGAACACTCCGTCAAATTAATAATTTAGACCAAGGCGAGGTTGAGTTAGTATGATACCCTGTTGTTGGTATAATTTTCATTAAAATACAATTAAATCTAAGCATACTATATTTATTTACAAACCAATTTCATTAGGAAGTTTATTTACAAATGAATTTTATAACTTTAATTCAGTTATTACAAAGTCGGGTAAGTTTATTGCTAATAACTATATTAATTTAAAATCGAACCGAATTTAAATTAGAACTGAAAATAACTGAATTGAAATAAAAAATTTTAAAATGTGAGTATGGGTGTAGTTCTTTATTAGAACTAAACCCGATAATCAAAAATAAAAAAAATTTACAATAAAACTATTTATTTTACTAGGTTATTGGTGAAAATTTAATAAATTTTCTAAATTATTTTATTTGAAATGAGATTTTTTATGAAGAGTTAAAAATTTTATGATCCACCAGGAAATTAAATTCAAATCAAAATTAAAAATTGGACCGAAACTAAATTCAATCCAAATTCTCGTTCCAAATTTTAAAAAAAAAATTAATACATTGGTTCCAGTTTTAATTGTTGTTAAGAACCAATTCAAAATCTGGGTCTGGCTCTAAATAAATTTTTGAAAAAAAAAATCTTTCTTTGAAAATTGTTTTAAAAGATATTCTGATGATTTAGAGGCAGTTGCTCATCAATCTTACCCTTTTTATGATAATGTAATTACTTTATTTAGATTGATTCTCTACTGTATTTATTGGATTATATTAGTATTGTAAGCTTTTAGTTTAGCGAAGGATGTTAATATTAGTTTGATCAGAGGCAAAAATAATGTACTTATTTATTCGTTGAGTGGATTAATTTACAGTGAATTATTAATATAATTATCATTTAATAGTAGTAGCTTAAAACCAAAGGAATAAATTTTGTCTGGAGTAAATAAAATGGCAACCAAAACCACCGATTCACTCAATCGGAACCATCAAATTAGTCAACAAACCATCTTTACTCTTGTCGTCCAATAATTATACAACCTAAAACCCAAAAGTAACGTATTCAGATAATTTGGAAATTTAATTGTACAACCAAAAATGATTGTAAGGGCTAAACTGGGAATTAAATTGCATAATAATAGTATATAAAATAATTATTTTTCTCTCAAGAAAATAAAAAAGAATTAATGCAACCTAATGATGATCTGTATGGTAGAGTACTTTTCGACGAAATGGTATGTCGGTGTGTACCTCTTGGCAATTCTACGTGCGTACGGATATCATTGCAACTATTTTTATCCCCGTCAAATATATATATAATTTATCAAAATTATTGGTTATATTGTAAATTTTATAAGGTCCCCTTTTTTGTTTACTTTTTTTTAATTTTTTTAATTTTTATGACTTTATGTATTTGAAGGTTGGGTGTTCATAGACTCCATTTTTTTTACCTCTTAACTAATCTATTAATTATGTAGATTTAATCACAAGAGCTAATTAATTTTATTTATATTTTAATTAGTTTTGTACTAAAAATGTAAAAAAGACATTGGAAAAACAACATGATAAATTTGAGTGTGTTTGTAAAATTAGCAATAATTATTTACAAAATGCTAAATATAATTTATGAATCTAGTAAAAAAAAAAAAACTGAAAATAAAGGTCCTAAAAAATAAAATGGGAAATGAAAAAGAAGTGTTGTATATGAAAGACAAGAGAAGAATATGTATTTTTCAATAGAGAAATGATGTGATACAAAGAAGTGGTACCTAATGCCATGGTTCCACCATTCACATGCTAACACACATGCTTGGTCTATGATTCCATAGTCATTATCCATCCAATTCAACAACATTTAATCCAAAAATACGTGTCAAATTCATTATAAACAACACACTTAAACAATTTAAATAGTTTAGCTTAGCTAAGATGGGGGCTATTTTTGCAGTGATCCATGGCCTAAATTCACTCCATGTGCTTAACTCTTTTGGTTTTGGAGACATTTGGGACATTCTTGTTCATCTTTCATCCAGCACTTACCTAATTCTATTTATTTCTTATGCATTTCTTTCTCTTCATATTAGCTAATATTAGCTAATATTCATTAATGTATCAAATTGGACTACACTCATTTCAATTTCTTTTTCCTATATACTTTTATGTTATTGCATTAATAGACCTTCACTTTCTTCATTTCTTAGCTTATTAGATATTAATTTAATTGAGATCTTAGTTTTGCCAAAAATCCAATACTTTTCGAGCCTAATAAGAGCAAAACTCTATATATGGATTATCTTGAATCTTACGATCATCTTAATTAACCTTTTAGAATTATAATCTTTTGAAACTGGTCAGAATTGATTATTCAAAATAAAAATTGCTTATAATTAGCTATTTGTATTTCAATTTTAGTATGGAGTCACTAAAATTAATTGTCCGTTTTAATTCAAAATTTTTTGAAAAATTAGAACTATGACCAATTCAGAGTTAAGAATACAATTCTCTTAATACTTTGAAAACTTATACATAAAATTTGATGAAAATGATGGTCCATGTTAATAATATATTCCCCACCCTCAACATTTTTATATTTGTGAGGAGAATATTTATATAGTATCTCCTAAAGTATTATATAGTTGTTGTGCACAAGTGACTACATGGTCCTCCAAAATGAACATAAAAGAAATCTTTCAAGCATTATCCACTTTAGAGAAGATTTCATAAACTATAATATTCTTTTATTAAATTATATTCATTTAGTCCTCCACCAAAACAAAAAAAAAAAGGTCCACATCAAAAATTGTTTTAATTATAAAATGTATATCATCCTGCAGAAAATTGAAAATATTTCTCTAAATTATAAGATTATTAGAAGCATAAAAATAATAATGTTCTAACTAACTATATTGTTCACACATTTGGTGCATATCATATACAAGAAAATTTAACCTACTCAATCTTGCTTCCTACACCTTTATAACTAATCAAGTTTAAGCTAGATTACTCCATGATTTACTTAATTAATTGATCTTTATATATCTAAACATGATAATTCAGACTTTATTGTAGAATTCTTGGAGTTGATGGGAAAAACTCAATGAAAATTAATTTTTTATAGAATAGAGACATTATTCTAATATGATAAATTTGATGTTTGGTTCATGTGGATGATAGTTTTTTCTTATTAGTTGGTAGCTAATTTATATTTAGATTATATATTTAAATATAAGTTAGCGGGTCATTTTACATTTTAAAAACAACTATAACTAAAATTTTACTAATCTAAATAAACTATTATTAGTTACTAATTAAACGTCATTTAAACTAACATACCCCCAAAAAGCAATTGCAATCATTTTGGCACATGATTGAAACTCATATTACAAGTATTTGTCTTATGCTTTTATGAAATGCAAGTTTTAAAAACAGTATGTGTTGTGATTTTACATTAGAAGAAATTGTATTTTGGGAGGTTCTAATTGAAGTAGGGAATTTGGTGAGACGCGTCAAATTCAGAAACATCTAAATATATATATATTTGGTTTTTACAAAATATAAATATCTAAGAAAAGTCAAAAACTTTTTTATAGAATATCTTTCGTTTTTTCCTTTTCAACAAATAAATTTTATGATTTGTGAATTGTGAGTCACATACCATTTCGTTTAAGGAATTATCTTCTTAACGCAATTATCAAATTTTTCTATTTGTTGGTTTAGTACTTATATAATCTTATTTTTATTAACGTTATATAATAAAATTATATGATTGTAATTTGCATAGTTTCCTTCATCCGTGACAAGAAAGCGTCGAGGGAAATTACCTCCTCACCAAAATCCTAACATGAAACTTCCTAAATGTCATTCCATTTTTGTCAATTTCTTTAAATAAATTATTTATTTAAAGGTTATTTTTATTTTTATTTTTAATTATTACTTAGCCCCAATAATGAGGTAATGAATTGCGGTTTTGGCCAGGTTGAGTGAGACCCGGAATTCATGGCCAATCAAAATTGGTCTGGGTCTTTTTTGATTCTTTTCCATTACAGAACATTCCTAAGCATAGATTTGAAGCCTGGTCAGGTCAAGACTGAAGACTGCCCCGCCTCGTTTCTTGGCTGCAAATCACTTTAGCCAAAGATGCAAAGTAAAGAAAAACAAAGTTGCACATAACAAAATTGAGAATGCAGATTGAAATTAGACCCGCCATTGTTTCTGCTTCCCAAAACCAGAAACAAATCCATAGCTTTTATTTTTGATTTTGTAAAAGATGCAATTGAGTAAAAGTGGTTTTCCTGTCTCTCGCGTGTAAATCAAGGTAAGAAACGGGTTTTATGTTTTATAGGATTGGGTTTTGTGGGCCTTAATTATAATTTTACCTTCCACAAGGAAACAAATCAACTCATCACAATAATTATTACTTCAATTTATACAAATAAATAAAGATGCAATTTTAAACATCCCTAATTCAAAATGTTATATTTCTCGATGCCCCCACGTCAACAGTTCACACAAAATAGAGTAGATTATTAAGTAATTTAAATTTACAGAAAGACAACTGCTCTAACAGTAAAATTAACGTCAATCGATTTTGGGGTTTATATTTCTGGAGCTACATTATTTGACAAAAATATAAATAAAAAGGTTAAGAATTGACTTAAATTTAGGCGGCAAAAAAAATGGTGAGATTAAAGTGTAGTATGCATGAGTGATGATGGAATAATGATAAAATACTTGTATTGGTATATAGTTAGAGAATTAATGATTCAAATAAACTTGAGCAACTCGAAAGTCAAAACCGTTAACTAACCCTTAACTCCATTGACGGTAAGTTAGGTCCACATAATCAATGGTCCTAATTCTCGTTGAGTGCATCATAATTCATAATGTTGTGTGTACCTTTTGGTACACCATCATACATGGTAAAACTGTAATTAATTTCAACAAATTTCAATTTTTAACAAAGCGTGAGAATTTGCTAATGATGGGCACCACTTGTTTATTTGCATCTCACCATAATCTTGCCTCCGGAAAGGTAGTTGCCCCAAGCACCATTTTTTCAAATAATAATAACAAACAATTATACATTATGTTTGATTAGTGATAATACACTCATGTACTTTTATTCTTTATTTGATTCGAGGATAAAAAGCGGTTAAAAAATTAATTTCTACCTAAAAATTTAATTAATGCTATCGCTACGCAGATGACATGTTAGATTGAATTTACGAATTTCTTCTATTTATAGGTCTATTTCGAAAATAATACGTTTAAATTTTATTTCTTAATTAGAGTCAAGGATTTATTTCATAGATATGGCAAAATTCACATGTTATGATCCTAAAATACCTTCACATGTAACGTATCCAATTCACATTCTCAGATTTCCTAATTTAACAACATTTGGATTAATATCTATTGTCCTGTTTTTATCTTTTTGAACAATCAAAAAAGGAAATTTGCAGATTCTGTTCAAATTGTTCTACAAAATAATAGTAATAGCTTAATTTTTAGCAAGAACATAAATACCAGTGGAAGCCTACCAGGAATTCAATTTGAAGGTCAAAACCTTAATGCCGTGATTGGCGCCTTGGAAAATAAAATACTTACCAAAGAGAAAAGCCAAGAAAAATAAAAGAGTTAAATTTATTCGTTCGTGCAACTTTTATCAGGTTTTAACCATAAAATCAGCAAGAAATCGTGACATCTGTTCTCTTTTTTGCACGGAATTGCTGACATGGCAAACCTACGGTTAATCGTTAAGGTTAGTTATAGTAAATAAATAAATTACAGTGAACAGAGTATCTGAGCGAAACGTTTAACCGGAGATAAAATGGTTAGGATTAACGAGAGCAAGGTTAGGCTAACGTAAACCTAACCATTAACCACTTACCATACTGACCAAAGAGTTTCCGAACAGGGAAAAGAAAGAAGGAAAAAGCTTTGGTTAATTAACGGCGTTAATATACGTTCGCTTTTTTGTATTCATGTTTAGCTCTATAAAAGGTCGGTCTCTTCTCTGACTCCATACTTGTTCTCAGGTTCCTCTCTGCTTCTTCTTCCCTTTACTTTTTCTCGGCAATATCTAAAGCAATTCTTTACAGGGAGCGCAAAACACAGAGAGGATATGACAATGGCAGTTCCTTCCAAGTGGCGGATTTGTGTCTTTGCGGCGGTGCTTGTGATGTTGCTCGTCGGAGTTGCAGCTACTGTGCGTAACGACGGGATCTCTGGTCGTATAAGGTTGTATGAATGCATAAAGCATTTAATATGCCATTTTTTTCAAGAATTTTTTGCTAATGGAAGCTAAATTTGTTTCTTGGCATCTTTCATTGTATCTTGGATTTTGCATAAAGAGAACAGAGCTTCCTCTGTTTTTGGTTTTAGCTTTTTTTTTTTTTTTTGTAATTGGGTTTTCGTTCTTAGCTTATTCTGGCTTTCTACCTGTATTTTTTATCCTTTGGAAATTTCCTTTTTTAAGTAAGAAATTAAGTAAAATACTAGGTTTCTTCGTACTTTTCGTTACAGCTTCTTTCGCCCATGAATTCCTTGTTTACTGCATAATGCAGCTTCCAAGTCCTTCCTAAGTTTGCTGTAGTGCTATTCTTTAATCATTTTGTTTTATACGGTTTGATATTTTCATATTTTCTCTGTAAAATAGTTACATAATTACATTATTTGATTTTAGGAGAACTTCATAAAAAATTATTGAAATAGAAAGAATTATGGGTTTCTGCATTTTTGTTGTTTTCATTTTTCTCGGTAACTCCATTAATCGTCTTTCTAACAGAGCTTCCAAAAGTCTTCTTCCTCATTTATTTCTTTAGAGTTTGTTCCTTTCATGGCATTTAATAAAGTGCTCAGAGAATGAGCGACAGAGAGTATAATTTCGCAGAAATATTTGTTAAGCTTCATAATTAAATTTTCTAGTTTGTTAATGTGTCATTTAATTGTTGTCTTACAGAAATGTGGAAACAGAGAGGTTGCAGAGCTCAAAAAACTCATCAATGGCGGTCAGGTAATAAAAGACAAACAGCTTGTAACGTTTAACTTTTACTTTTCTTCGCGTTTTCCCTCTGATTATTATCCTAAACAATCTCAGCCTTCGATTTATATCCAGTATCTCTAGTGAACCGTTGGATATTCATTGGAGTATCTCTTTGTATAAAAAATAACCGTCTCTAAGAATCTCAACCGTTGAGATCTTTGCTTCTATAGATCTGGATCGTTTATTCCGTTATTGTTAGTTCTTAGGATTATGGATTCCTGTGTTTCTTGCTTCCAATACCTACCCGAAGAAAATGCAGTATTGTAATGCAAAAAGTGAAAAAAGAGCAAAGCACGTGGGGGCAGTTTAGTCATTCAAAGCTTCCCTTCGCCGACGGAATTTTTCTCTCTCATAAAAAAGTTGGCCGTTGAAACGGTTTTACTGGATAGCGATTGGCCTTGAGCATTGCACACACTAAGCTCTGCACTGTACTTAGTGTCTATAGGTGTCATGGGTCCCGGCACGTGACCCTTTTAATTTTCTTCATTTAATATTTTTTATTTTTACAGTTCTGGAGAAGAGGAAGAAAATTGGAAAAATGAACACGCAGTTGAAGATCCAGAGGAAGTGGTTGCAATGGTAGAGATGTAAGTATTTCTGTGTCTGTAATGTATTTAAACTTTTTAACTGCAGAAAAGGAGGATTTGGTGGTTGGTTAGGAGTAGTTGTTTTATAGGGAGGTGGGTATTAATTTCAACACTACCAATCTGGTATAAGAGCTACCCAACTCAACTGACCCCATTTCTATTAAAATCTACTTACTAATTCTGTTCTTGTCGTTGCTGCAATATTCTTGATGTTTCTTCAGGTTTTTTCAAATTCCCTTTAATGCCCTTGACTTTTGCCCATATTTGCATTTGTGTTTTTGTTGCTTGGTCTTCGTCAGTCTTCACCTGTAATCTGCTTTATTCAGTGACCTTTTTCATGCTGTGTTTTTTTTCTTCCACTGGTAGTGAGATCCGTGCGTTGCGGACGTAATTCTTTCCTTTTCAAGCACTCAGTATGACTGATTTAGTGCATAATTGCCTTCCCCTGATGTTAAAGTTGTTATTATGATTGATTTAGTTAGAGTTCCCTGACCTGACCTGGCATTTGATTTTGAAATTAAAAATAGGATTGCTATTAAGTTTCCTTAATAAAGTCAGACAAAGTATGTTTATAGGATCAGCTGAAGATTGAGGGATAGTTTCAAATCATGGTTTGGAATTTATGGGTTGGTTGAAATGTGGCAGCTTTTCTCGGTTAAAAAAAAAAATAAAAGAAATGTGGCAGCTTTGACCGTGTACGTCCAATGAACTCGTAGAAAAAAACACCGGCACTATTAAAGACTTTTGCTCTCCCTCTGCTAGAAACCAAATCAAGTGAATTTCTATCCGTTAAACATGGATGGCTTTTCATTCGCTAATTGACAAAATATCAGCTTCCATTTGGAATTTTATGCTTCTTTTATTACTCCCACCTCCACCGACATGCATGTACTATACCTACAGTGTTGTTGCTTCCAGCAGTTTTATCCAAGTGCTGTAATTTTAATAAGTTTTAACACATCTGGGAAACTTTTTTACTGATAGCAGTAATTTTCGGCATCTGCAGGAGCATCCGCAACAGTACTGAAAGGAGGAAACTGGGTTATTTCTCTTGTGGAACAGGCAATCCTATTGATGATTGCTGGCGTTGTGATCCCAATTGGCAGAAAAACCGCAAGCGCCTTGCTGAGTGTGGTATTGGTTTTGGAAGAAATGCCATTGGAGGCCGTGACGGTCGCTATTATGTTGTTACTGATGCTGGTGATGACGACCCTGTTAACCCAAAGCCTGGAACTTTGCGCCATGCTGTTATCCAGGATGAACCTTTATGGATTGTGTTCAAAAGGGACATGGTGATCCAATTGAAGCAGGAACTTATCATGAACAGCTTCAAGACTATTGATGGCCGTGGGGTCAATGTCCACATTGCCAATGGTGCTTGCATCACCGTCCAATTTGTTACCAATGTGATAATTCACGGTCTGCACATTCATGACTGCAAGCCTACTGGTAATGCTATGGTTAGAAGCTCACCAAGTCATTATGGATGGAGGACAATGGCTGATGGAGATGCTATCTCTATTTTTGGCTCAAGTCACATTTGGGTTGACCACAATTCACTTTCTCATTGCGCTGATGGCCTGGTTGATGCTGTCATGGGTTCAACCGCCATTACCATCTCCAACAACCACTTCACCCATCATAATGAGGTGTGTCTCCTCCTCTTTTTTTTCTTCCTCATTAATTAGTAAAGGCTAATTAGTTTCGTGTAATTGAACACAGGTTATGCTTTTGGGCCACAGTGATTCCTACACCAGAGACAAGCAAATGCAAGTGACAATTGCCTACAACCATTTTGGAGAGGGACTAATCCAGAGAATGCCAAGGTAAATTTCAACTTTTAATCCATTATTAAAACAAAGATTTTGAATAATTCAACTCAACTTAAAAAGATTTTGCATAATGAAAAATACAGGTGCAGACATGGATACTTCCATGTGGTAAACAATGACTACACTCACTGGGAGATGTATGCAATTGGTGGAAGTGCAGAACCCACAATTAACAGTCAGGGCAACAGATATAATGCACCTGTTAACCCCTTTGCTAAGGAGGTACATAATGTTTAATTAATTAGTTGCTCTTTTTTCATGCTCACCAGCAACATTGAGGTACCCATTTGCTGCTTTCAAACAGGTGACGAAGCGAGTGGACACGGCCACAAGCCAATGGAAGAGCTGGAATTGGAGGTCAGAGGGTGACCTTCTGCTAAATGGTGCTTATTTCACACCATCAGGAGCTGGAGCTTCAGCTAGCTATGCACGTGCTTCGAGTCTGGGTGCCAAACCTTCAGCAATGGTCGGAACAATGACCTCTAATGCCGGTGCTCTGGGCTGCCGCAGAGGACGCCAGTGCTAATATAATACTACTACATTCATGATCAATTAAATTGGCCAAATAGGCCAGCTAGTTAATATCTGCATTTTTTTTTTTTTATTCCTTATTTCTCAGCCAATTGTTTCTTTTTCAGCCATTTCTCCAAATACCAAAATATATATTGGCAAGTGTACATTTTTTACACATGTCAAATATATAATCACACCCATATTTTCCGGCTTGTCTATCAACCTCGGCCTGTTTCAACCCCAAACCATTAATATTTGTAGGAGCAGGTGCAGAAGCGTTGTTCCTCTTTTCTTTCTTTTGCCCATGTCAGTTATGTTTTGCTCTCTTCTAACTGCCGCTTCTGTGTCTTTTTGGAGTCTAATGTTGCAGTTTGTCTATTATTGAGTCTATAGCATTTGAATGAATTTGTGGTTTTTTTATTTTTTATTTATAAGTCTGAGTCCAAATCAAATAGCATGGATTTCAATTTCAATTTAAGGGTAAAAAGAAAAAAACATTGTTATAGATGATGCATAGATATAAACACTTGTGCTCTTTAACTTTGCCTTTTCTATTGTTAATGGAAGCAACTTTTTCTTACTTTTGGCTTTGCAGCTTTGGCAATCTTCGCCTTCTTTTCTTTATTGGTAGTATTAATCTTGAATGTGGGCAACTTCGGCATCCACAGTAAAGTAACTAACAACTAACATCAACGAACTTTTTATTCGCACGTTAGTATTGGTGAATATAGAAAAGCAGAAATAAGTCCTCAAGTATTAACATTTATGGAATTGACAATATGGTAAGCTTAGATTAAAGCAAACAGGAAATGATTAAGCGTAGTTTTCCAAGATTGGAATATCAGAATTGAGAACATGTGAGTTAGGGCCCCATATAGCATGTGAGAAGTAGTTTGGGTAGAAATGGATGGGTCCAATTTTAATTCTTTAGCCACCAAGCAAGCACATGTAATGGACTTGACAGCATTTACTAGAACCGTCACTTTCTAAGCATTTTCCATACCAAATTTAAGATGAATTGGATATTGTATGTAAACATAAGTTGGTTGAGCAATTGGTAACCGTTATCGATTAACGTTATCGAATGATCAGTATTTTACCATCACCATTATCGATAGTAATCGAAATTTTTTAATCTCATTACTGATTACCGATACCGATCCCCAATCACCGAACCCGTAAAAATATATATATTCATTCCACGTTCAACTTCAAAACAATGTGGTTTTGAGGAGTCAAAATTCGTTTAATTTTTAAAGAGTTAAAATTCGGTTATTTTTTTGATAATTCGGTAAAAAATTTTAACGAAAATTTCAGAGTCATCTACCAATACCGCTACCAAATACCGACGATTATTACTGATTTTCGGTTACCAATTTAATTCGGTTGGATAATTACGGAAATTTGCTCTCCTCTATTTCGCATGGGACACAATGAAAGTGTAGATATTTGGGTATTCTAGTTAAAAACCAAGTTGCTGTTTCCCCTAAAAAGATGAGTATATGCCAAGTGTTGAGAAAATAGAAATATTATGTCCCAACAAGCGTTGAATTATGTTTCACAGCAAGTGTGTGTATAATCTTAGCGCTTGTTTGACAAACAAAAGTAGCTTTTCTGATTTTCATATCCAAATGCATCAAGTTTATCATTAATGAGGTTAATCACTTACAAAATGTAATTTTGTCATATAAAAATTTAACCCATATACAAATGGTTAAAAATTATTAAACATAAACAACACATATATGATCATTAGTTACTATGTAATTTATAAATTTTATGAAATTAATAAAAAAATATAAGCATAGAAAACTAAATTAGATCAAATCTGAAGAACTATTTTGCTTTCAACTCCGGTCATCGAATCATACTTCCGTTTATCTTCTAATTTTGGTTTTTTATTTTCTTCTTCTTCCATTTTCTTTCATTTTTGTCATCGGATCATTATAGTTTTTTATTTCTTTTCATTTTTAATTTGTTATGTATTTATTTGTTTTGTTTAGTTTATTTGTTCATTTTAATTTTTTGGCCACGAGTATGCTTGATGCGAGAAAGATCAGAGTTAATATGATTATTGTGATTTTACAATCATGATTAGAAATAAAATATTCTAAATATTGATAATGAATGGTAGAAATAAAATATTTAACAATAAAAATAAAGAAACACACATATGATAAAAATTTAGAAACAAAAAATAGAAAAATCATCTATTTATAATAATCTTTTAAAAAAAAATTACCTAATAATTTTGTAAAACGCCCAAATGAAAAGAATCAGTCCATAGTATACTATGAATAATAATATCGGTACGAACCGATCATTTATGAAATCGAAAAAAACTGAACCAATAATTTTCTGTTTGGTTCAATTTAAAACCGAACAGTTACAAACACAATGCATGAATTCGTTTGCTTTTGCCTTTTGGCAGTAATTTAAAATCCTCACAAACATGAACTTACATATTTCACAGACTATAAACAACATTACAAACAAAGTTCATTAACAAAAACTTGCAGCCAGAAATTAAAGGCCCAATTACTGCCTAAACCTAATAGTTTCTTTGAGCCCCTATGCACACTGAGCCTCCTACTGTCCTACCTATAACTACAATCTAAACTTCAACTGCAAAGGCCCAATTATAATACATATAGATTACCTGATTTCTATTTCTTATAAAATAATTGGTTTTATTTAATGTATAATTTTCTTTAACCCAGCCATTTTAATTATAGAATTCTATTTTATTAATTATATATAACCAGTGTTATATTATTATCTCTTATTTCCGTTCAAAATTATCGTCAAAATTTAAATTTTAAAATACATTGAAATAGAAACATATTTACCAAAACTTTATACTCAAATTAGCTAATTAAACATCACAGGTCTCCATTAATCTCTTGCCTTCTTCAAGATTCACATCACAGCGGTTGAATTGAATCCCATCTCTAATTAAACAGATTATGAAATCGTGTCGAAGAACAAGTTAAACGAAGGAAAGAACAAAGCAATGATGAGAAATGTAAGGTAATGTACAATGAAGATGGGTAGGGTTACTCCCAAGTGCTCCGTATGCTTGGTAATGGCAGATGTGAAGCCATGTGTAATGGCAGATACGAGGATTCTGCAAAATAAATATTGATATCTTATAAGAGCATGAGAGAAAAGATACGTACTTTATAAATTAAATTTGAGATGCAAGCTCCTTCTATTTCATGTAATTCTTGTTGCTATCACTCTTAATTTATATACTATTTTCCGTGCAAAAAGGGAGAAAAAAAAAGGGTTTATTATCTCTTGTGTCTTCATTAAATGATTTTTCGTGGTGATTTGAATTGTTTTTATGAATTTAGTATGAAATTTTAGTAAAGAATTATTTTAATTGTATGGGTAATGATTTTTTATTTTATTTTTATACGAAAGCCATAATGATAGCAATACTACTGTATAATTTGGAATATTTTTTAATATTAATAAAAATTTGGAATAGTTCATTGATCACATTAAAAAAATATACATTTTTAAGTTAAAGCTCATGTATAAATATTTATGCATATTTATATTTTATTTTTAACTTGTAAAGTTAAAGTTATTTAAAACTTTACCCTTATTAGTTTTTAACTCCAATGAGAAACTAATTGGTTTTGATTCGCTCTTTGTATTAAAACAGGAACTATTTGTATTAAAAATCCTATTAGTTGATTATATTTTATTTAGAAATTTTATTCTTAAATACATTTTTAAATTAAATACATTTGATATAAAACAATACACGCATGCCTCAGACTAGTTGATGTAAACATTCAGAACACTTAAAATTAACTTCTTTAAAGCATATAATAATTATGATTTATATTTTACAATTAGAGCCTATAAAACGAATAAAATTAATAAGTTACGCTGCATATGCAAGAGAATTCGAAATGTTCCAGACCATATCAATTAAAGAGTCAACATTATACTACTGCATAACAAAATGCTTTTGACAAATATAAGAGTACTTAACTCGGATTATAAAATTATACATCTCGACCTCAAATCATACCTAAGAGCAATTCCAAAAACTGGCTAAATGGGTAACACTTCCTCTTTTTTCAAGTACTATACCAAAATATTATCCGCAATTCTGTACTCATCTACTTCTCATTACCCTTGAGCCTTTTTCCTTCTGCATTCTCACCGTCTGCTTCCACGATCACACCATCTTCTTCCCTTTTCCCTAACGATACAAAAATTACACGTTATAACTACCATCCAATATAACAATTCATGAACAGACAAACTAAACTCACTTTTGACAGATTCAGAATCTTCCTTCTCATTGTTTTCAACTGCTACATCTTCTTTAGGCTTATCAACGCAACTGTGATCATTGCCATTAGACTCATCAATCTCAAAGACATATCCAGCACTAGCAAAATGATCTTTCACCGCTGAAAGGGCCTTGTAGCGATGAGAAATTTTGTTCTTTTCCTCCTTTGACATCTCAGCAAATCTGTAAAATCAATAACTAAACAGTTTCAACATAATACCATAAACAAAAAGGAAATACAACTAACTCACGTACGTTTCTTCATAGTCATCAGGCTGAAAAACTGGATCCCATCCAAAATCAGTTGGCCCCCTTGCTTCAACAATCTTGCCCTACAGTATAAGCAAATAATAAGCTACTGCTTCTGTAAGATACTACCACTTTCATGAAGGGGAACCACAAAAGGAAACACTTCATTCAACAGGATAATAAAAATACAATAATATAGATCCACAAAATTTCATAAATAATTACACTTAATATATTACTTGTGGAACCAATACAATATTAATTACATGATCATAATCAGAAAGGTACCGTTGTTTTCCCCTCAAAGGTGATTGGCTCAGAATCAGGACCTTGAGCAAATGAAAATACACATAATGCATAAGCAGACTTGTCATCGTATGCAGCCAGCAGATTGTTGAGACCTGAAAGCAGCAATCACGTTAACAGATAGAATAGGGCAAAACTTAGTAATAAGAAAAAGAAAATCCAGAATAGAACCTTTCAAACCAGTCTTCTCCAGAAACCACTTGCTGCAAAATTTAACTCTTTAAGATTAGACAATAAGATAAAAATAATGCAATTCAAAACAACACATACCAAACAAAGATATAAATCATTGCACTGCCACATACCTCTTAATAGAACTGATAATTATGATCTTTTGGAAAAACAAATCACAAGGCTATTGCAAAACACTTGCTACATCATTCAACTTTATGTAGGATAACTTTGAGACCATAACTGATTAAAACAAAAAATTATAAAGGCTACAACAATGTCACATTTAGGACTATCAAGACACCTTGATTTTTAAATGGACCACTTCAACATTAATTGGCGGATAGCTATTAGGTATGAACACAGAACATACGGTTCTCTATTTCTAACAAAGAGTAAAAACAGCAAATTCATTTCAAATATATTTACAATAGTTTTCAACAAGAGATAAACAAATATACAGATAGAATCATTATCATAAGAGAACGCGAAACAATTTTTTTTGCAGGGACTATTTACCTCGACGATGGAATAAAAAAGAAAGATACGCAAACTTACATGTATGGCCCTGCAAACAGAGTATAAACATAAACGATCAAAATAATAACAAAGGATAAGTCAAGGACAGAAAAAAATAAATAAACAAACTAACGAAGAAATAACGGATTAAACCAACAAAATAATCGGTACCTGGAAGTCCTTTAAGAGCATTGTAGCATAGGCAAGTGTCCTCCACCAGCACGGGCCCTTTCACCTTCCAATTTCAATAAACACCGGAATTCAACATCAATCTCGCTCGCCGACAACGAAAATCGACCACACAAAGAAGAAAAATGTATATATATAGTAAACATACGATGAAATACAGTACAAGTATACATATATGTACGAACCTCTTTTGCAGCCAAACGAGCTTTCTCTTTGGATATGGCCTCAGGTTCACCTTGGAGTTCAGGAACTGTAAGAATCGAAACACAAAATAGAAGAAACAAGCTCAATTTTGAGCATGAAGAGAGAGAAAAGAGGTTTGAAGGAGAGAAAAACTACAAAGAGAGAGAGAGAAAAAGCATGTACGGTCAATCTTGGCCGATCGCAGGGGAATGGACTGTCCGACGATGGCTCTGACCTCCTCTAGCTTCTTAGCGTTTCCGGTAACGAAGGTAACCGGAAGAGAAATGACGACTTTCGCAGCGGCTGCCATATTCTTGGTCTTTTCTTTTCTTTTTCTCAATTGTGTACCCTTTTTTGAGAGAAAGATGGGGAAAGATATTTATAGAGTGCTTTTGATTTGAGAGGAAATTGAACAATCGCAGTGACGAGAGAGTGAGTATGTAGTGTACTACGTTGCGCATGTTTGGTTACCAGGATAAATTGATACCTGGATTGGAATATGTGTAGGTGGTGGTGAGTTACCTAAAATAACCCCAGTGAACTGCCCTTGCGAATCTCAGAAAGGGCGATGAACAGTATAAATGGGATTAATTGCTTTTTTATGGGAAATTGTCAAGAACATTAATTATGAATACTGTATTTCAGTTTTCAGTATGCAGTAAGGGAGGGAGAGAAGTGTAATTGAACTTGTCAAAACTTTGAAAAGAAGGGAAGCGGAAAAGACAAAATGACTGCTTTTGATTTAAATTTAACTTGGCGAGTAAGTAGTTGTACGAAGCCACGTTTCAGTTTTCCAATTGTTCATGTTACCTGACATTATAAATCCCTAATCCATATTGTCATTACCTAAAAAAAAAAAACCAAACCAATTTTCAAATTCTTAACTTAAATTTAAATAATTTTTAGTTCAATCATCCTTCCCACCTAAAATTATATAATCTTATTTTTTATTTTTCACACTATTTATAACTGATACATCAAATTTTTTTTAAATGTGATATATTAAAATTTTAAACAATAAAACAAATAAACTGATATTCATACACAAATTCAAATCTAAATTGAACAAATTTCTTAGAAATATATACAAAATAATGTAAATTTTTTGTTAATATTAAGTCAAATTAATTTGTCATTTAAAATACATAATAAAAATAATAAATGTGATAATAATTATTATTAGATAATGTGGCTCAATATTATAAATATTGTAGCGCCAATAAGAGTAATAAATTATATGATGTTAGTTTAATTTACGGCTCTAACGATCTTGATTTATCATTGTCAAAGTTAATGGTGAATGATATTAAGTGAATTTTGACTTAAGTGCTTTGTGTTTCATTTGAAAATCAATGAATAAAGTTTCTTATTTTCTAACACCGGCAACTTTATTTACGTATCACGTCCAATTCAATGGTTTGGGGACTACGTTGACCCCTTTTTTTGGATTTTAATGTTTATAATTTACATATTTACTATTTACTATGTTTACATTGATTATATTATGCTATTTACTTCTTTATAACAAACATATTCCCTAAAAAAGTATTTTTTTTTTTAAACTAAATATATTTAGTTGCATGAATAAAATGATTTAATACAAAGAGTTTGATTGAGGTACAAGGAGCTTGAAGAAACTCAAGCCAAAGAATACAAATAAATATATTTTCTCAATCAATATTCAAATCTACCTAAAAAGAAAACAAAAAACTTGAAATATTTATAGGGTTTGAATATTGCTCAACCATCATTCTTGAATTCTCCAAATAAAGCCAGTGAAGAGAGGATGAATCTGTCTTCGATAGAGCACCTCTAAGACTTGTATATGCCAAATGAAAGAATAAGCAAGAATATCAATGTTAAGACCCCAAAATACCAGATTTACAAATATACTGAAATATGGTAGATCTAACTCTACCATCACCGAAATACCAAGGCCCTAGAACATCAAACCAAGATACCTAAAAAGAAAACAGGAAGAGGAAAGAAAACAAATATAATTTGTTTTTTGTTTTTTGAAAGAGAAAATAACCATGCTCATCCTCTAACTCAAAACTATCATTATCACTAGCTAACACGTCTTTAACAATTATAGCAAGTCATTTTCCCTTTCTTAAGTTATAACTATAAAAAAATAAAATAATTTACATCAGTTAGTTTCTGATTCAATCATACATTTAACAAATTGCATAAAAATACAATTATACCTTGAAACATTATTCTTTGTCCTCCTACTGTTACCTACCTTGGAAGGTGTTGTAGTCCTTCCACTGCCAATATTTGAAGTTGTTGCCTTAGCTTCTCTTGCTTTTAGCATAAAGTGTTTTTGTTGGTCTTCCCTTTTTGCCTTTGTTTTTGCCCTTTTTCTTAACTCATTGGCCAAAAAGTATCTCATCTGCAAATGTTTGCCCCAAGCCCCCGAACTTTGGATCATTTTTTAATATTGACTTCCACAAAATTGAGCCAATAATGTAATGGGAAGCATTGCCAATAGAACTCCTCTATCTTTGAGAGGCACTTTCATGCATATATGACCAAGTACCCTACCCATCAAACTCAAAAAACACCAGCTCCAGATGCACCATGCTCAACCTCAAGCCCATCAATGACTGTATCATGCTCAGACCCATCTCCAAGCCACATATTAGGCTCAATCCCATCTCCTTCAGTATAATCTAAGAATAAAAATGCTTGTGTATCATTACCAACATCTCCTTCCTCCTACTGCTTTGGAGCTTTAATGGCAGGAGCTTCATTCACATTCAATGAGTGGTAAGTTAAGGGTTCTACTCTGAGTTCTACAATTATCTTAATACAGCGCCAGGAAACATAACAAACATGTCTAAATAAGTTTGTCATTTTTTAATTCAAAATGTCTAGCACCATATTCAAGCTCCACAAAATCCTCATCTATTCCAAACCCCTCGCAAACATCATCCATTATATTCAAATAAGAGTATCTATCAAGGTCAACATTTGATATAGTAATAACCTCCCCTCCAAAGGTACTAAACAATGTATAATTTTCAGTAATTACTGCAATGAAAGCATCTTAACTGTTTAGGACAATTTTTATAGATGATCAACCATTTAAAACTCAAATTTCACACTGTCTTTTATAAATTATGCATAAATTCTAAAACTAAAACCCTAACTACATAGTAACATACACATCTCTAACAAACCTAACTAGCTTCATTAGTGGCATTATTCAAAAATTAAAAGCAAATTCATACCTGGTAGACAACATTTCACTCTTCAACTAGCAAAAACAAAATCTGTCAAAGTAGTCTTTGATTTCTCAATGGTAGTCTTCGAAAATTAAAAACAAAGAATGAATTTTGGGCGTTTTTCTATTTGTTACGAAGGACAAAAAGAAATCTCTCTCGCTGCCTCTCTCTCTTCAAACTCAGTCTTGATTTTGCTAATGTTTATGGTATGATGGTTTTTCACGTCAATGGGCAAAATTGTCATTTTAAGTCAAACTAAGGGTATGATTTGAGATGATTCTCAACAAAAGTATGTGGGAGCACAACGACTAAAACACGAGAGACCTACTAATAGTTTTTTCAAAATAAAAAGACTCAATTGCAAGTATCCATTTGTTTTTTTGATAATGGGAGCATATACCTAAAAAGTCAAGATAATGCATTGCCATTTGAGAGAATTTGCATCCCCAGCCTTTTTGGAGATGGGCCTTGCTGTCCATGGGTTTGAGTATGAGCCCATTTGCTATGTCTTGTTGTATCAAGGATTTAAAGCGCACACAAGCTAGTAGGCTTTTACCTTCCAATAAGCACGGATTCTTATTTCTTAACTGAGCAATTTACGATTGATTTTTTTTTTTTTTCCAAAAGTATATAAATAGTTATTTTCAAAATTTTAAAAATAGTTCTCGTAAAATTTAATATTAAAAAATAGTTTCTCCTATTACTGAATTTTCATAATTTATTTATAAAATATAATTTAAAAATTGTTCATAATTTGTTCATAGCATATTCATATTATGTTTATAAATTTTTTACAAATTATTTATATTATGTTCATAAATTTAAAAAAAAAAAATTATTTTTGAGCCAAATTTTTTTAACAAAACTATATATATCCAAATTACTGAAAATATATCAGTTTTTCTTTATATATATATTATTCAAGTATATTAATGGTTCATAATAATCTAAATTTGTTAGTTTATTGATATCTCAAAGGGTATAACAATTTATCAAATGATTTAACTTTTTTTATAGTTAAGCATGAACCGAACACTCAATATAATTATTATCCAAATTATAATGTAAATGGTTTAATGCTCGGGAGAGTAGTCACAAATTTTTCTTTTTTTTTTTTTTTTTTGAGGGAAATGGAAAAATAGACAAAAATAAGTAATATTTTTTAAAAGTATTTCAACTTTTAATATTTTTAAAAATTATACTGACATTGCTTTAAACAAAATAGATAAACAATTTTTATTTTTCCAAAGACAAGGAAAAAAAAATCATACCCATCAAAATTTTGTAAAAAGAAAAAAAATTACGCTCTTTTTAACAATTTTGTGAGGTAATTTTTCAAAAATAAAATAAATATATTTAAATAAATAAATGAAGTTAAACATATAAAAACAGATACAAATAAATTTGAAATAAATACAAATACATGTAAAAAATTGTAAACAGAAATAAACAAGTATAAACAAATTCATAAAAAATCTCATTTGTTTATATTATTTATAATTGTTTGTCCTAAAAAATTATAATTTTTTTTTTCATTATTTTCAAGTTTTTGGACTTTTTAACTATTTTTTTTATTTTTATTTTTGGTGGATAACTTGTATATATAAAAGTGAGTAAACTTAGTAAAAACTATATGTGGAAATTGTTAATAAATAGCAAAGTTTAAAATTTCTTTTTAGTGAATATCACATATTTGAAAACACTAAGTAAATGTTAATTTTTTTAAGTAAATATATTTTTTTGATTAAAAAAAAGTAAATTTCATTAAATATACATATAAATATGCATTAAATATACATAAATAAATATGCATATTTATCAATATCGTAGATAATAAATAAAAATGTGTGAAGATATGTATATTTACTATAAATGTGTTTATAATAAACGTATATATCAAATTTATTGACATTTTATTTAATAAAATTACAAAAGTGATTTGTTAAATTGTTGGAAAATTTGTTAAGTTGGAAGTGAGTACTTGTTGTCATATGGAATAATGAATTTGGAATTGCTTGATAAAACTTGGTCAACAATTAGTTGTAGGAGGAACCTCCTCTAAATTTAAATTTATTAGCTCTTTAGGATGCATGCAGGATCTCCTACCCAACAAACATCCTAAATATTTTAGAATCAGAGTTATAATTGAAAAAACTACAACATATATCACGTGCTTTAGTTTATAATCAGTTTACATGAAGCTTATGAAATTGTCAATATTTAAATTTTTAATTTGCTAATTTACATTAAGTTTACAACATATTTATGACACATATATGAATCTGGGAAAAAAAATGGGCAAGCCAAATTATTGGATTTTACATTTACAACACTTTTATGAAATGTATATATGAAGCCTTCTTTCTCGAGAAAGAGGAATTCCAAGTCATTTATGTTTCTTAATTTTGTATAAATAAATAAACACAACTAACCTCAATACTAATCCTTTTGGCAATCTCAAACATTCTTCCATTAGAGAAATCATCAATTAGTTTTTAAATAATCCAATCATATTGATATTGGTAATCAAACACCTCCACCTTAATTTTGAATTAAAGAAATTACACCCGCAAAAATAAATCCAACCAGCGCCTTAAGTGTGCAACGGTTGGATCTTCATCTTAATTTGGCAGAAGGTTGAAGAAGAAGAGCGTCTTGATGAAGTGCAAAAAATGGCCTAAATGGTTTTAACTAGTAAAACTGGCCTTTCTAACAATTTTAATTTTTTTTTACTACATATTTAAATCTTGGGATAATATATTATATTATTGCAGTATTTGTATAATGTTCACATGAATCTTCACTCCATTAATTTATTTTTTAGAGGAAATACATTTTTAAAGTTTATCTTAATCTTTCACAAATATTACTATAATATCGTCCCTCCTCTATGAATTTTGACCATTGGTTAGGTTAGTCATTAAAGATCCAATGGTTGTGATTTCGCCATCAAAACGTGCATTGTTTTTTTTTTTTGGTTGGGTCAAATTATAATTTGTATGGAGTTGTTTAAAATTTGAAAAAGGTAAAGATAGTGATTAGGTTAGGCTTGTTTTAGTATTGTGTTAGTGACAAACAAAAGACGTGTACAGATTCTAATGGGGGAAATTCCAAGGTCACGACCCTTAAAATAGGGAGCTATAAAATTAAGCAGCGCCGTTTAGCTTTAATATTTTGGCCCTTTATTATACTCCTAATTAAAGTATTAATTCAAGAGACTGGTAATAATATTTATTTAGAGCATAAAATAGGAATTAATAAAAGACTTTAGTGGTAGCAAAATCAGGATTCCAATCCTCACGTGATATGGCCTCAAAATCTGGGATGTGTGCTGTAATTTAATGCCCTTTTATTTGATTATTATTTGTCCATTTCTATGTATCCACTTATAGCCAAACCTCCATATTCTAATACTAATATACAATTATAAATTGATACATATATAGGTTTTGTTTTTTGCAATACATCTTTTTATGATTATGGGTATGTAAGATTGACCCATTTGTATTTGGTCCCACTTTGAAGGGTTCCTTTGGCCATATGATTGCTACACTTTACTAGTTCATGATCATACTCATTAGTACATGCTTCTTTTCTTTCCCCTATTATATTATATACCTTACCCTTGCAGATAAGGTATGGTTCATGACATATAAAGTTTGGTTTATATTTTTGCAAAGGATAGCCCACTGAGAGCTAGCTAGGTTTGTTCTTTCTATGTGACCTCGCTATGTCTTTACTTTCATGTTTTGAATTCTATGTATTCATATTGTTTTTGAACTATTTTACTTTTAAGATATATTTCATGATCAAAATTATAAGGTGAAATGTTTGAAGAGAATTTAGCAAGTAATTTAATTTTTTTTTTCTTTTAAAAATTAAAGTTGATTGAAGTTAGATCGTCTCTTTATGAAATAAATTTCATAAAATTTATTTGCAAATATATACTTACATGCTTTTAAAATAAAACCAAATATAGATTTGAAATTTAAATTAATTAGTTATATTGAACACATTAAACTAAGTATGGGTGTGATTAAGACATAGTCATATAAATTTCAATATTTTTAGATCAAACTCAACATGATAATATTAAAATAAATAGTAACTTGATTAGAGTAGATAAAAATAAAACATTTTGTACTTAAAAAAATATTTAAACTTATATTTTTTATAAATTAAACTGTGTGATAAAAGCAAATTTATTGCTTAAAAAATACAATATATCCAACCTAAAAACTAAAAAAAAAAAAAATTAATATTAGGGTGCCAATAATCTATATATGTTAACTACAGAGTGAACTTAGGAGTGACCATTGTTCATGAGATGAGGCACTAAAACATGGGGTGAAATTTATTCTAAAAACTGCATATGAAGGAGGCAGTTTATGGGTATCAATTACATAAATAAAAATTGACTGGTCTTAATTAAATTGGAGACTGAATATTTATTGTAAAATATTAGATTAGACTAATTAAAAAAGATTGCTCCATGTTACATTTTAAAATGCAGTGATTCTCTTTTAAAGTCTTTCTTCTCCAGTATATGTAACTAAACATCTGACCCATCTTTATAAATTTTGGACCTTCTTTTGTAATTTATTCATAATACATATAAATAACATTGGATCTAACGTTGATCTGTACCTAATCTCTTCTATCGATGGATACCCTCTACCATTTCTAATATGTTTTGTCAGCCAAAAAATGACTTAACCTTATTATTCTTAATTAGTGAGTCCCCAGTTAATTCTTTGATTTTTAAAGTTTCTTGTGGACTTAAATAAGGTATATACGAGTATATATTTAGGTTATTGTTTTTGAGAAAAATGGGAATCAAGCTTAAGATAATTAAGGTTAAAGTATCTGATAATTAAGGCACGCTTGGCAGTGAGTGGTAGCTTGAGAAAGAAGTGATAAGTGGCATCATCTTAAGCATTTACTTTGTTTCTTTAAAATCAAGTTATGGAAATGATGAGTTTAGCAGGTAATGTCACAGCCCTTCCTATCAAGCTTCTGATACTTCAACATAATTGCATGTTATTGGTTTTAAATTAGAGTTAATTAATTAGTTTAATCACAAACTTACAATTTATGTATCACGAGAAACTTAGATAGTAAGAGATATGATTAATTAAGGTGGTCTAGTGTGTTTTGGTTTACTGGTTTTTTTAGATATTAGTTTAATAACAGTTCTTTAAAGATGATGGGAAAATAAAAATTACTAGGTATATGTAAAAGAATTATGTATATGTAATTAAGCTTTATTGTCTATTTTCTCGACTATTTTAAGTCCATGTCAAATCGACTTTATGATATGTCTTTATTTTTTTCTCCTTACTACTTGGTAAATGATAAAATTAAAGTATATAATAAAATTTTTGATAATTTTGTGATTATTTTTTCGTAACATGAGATAAATAATTAAAATTTTTCAAACATAATTAAGTTGATGTATTATAGTACCTTATACAATACAATTTTTCTGCCTACTTGTTTCACAGAATTAAATGTTAAATTTTATTAAATTCTGTTAATAGTGTGAATTTTCTTTCTGTCTTAGTATTTGAATTCATATCATCAAGTTTTATATGTTACACTTCACACAACAAACACGCATACACATAAGAATATTGTCACATACAAGGAAATGATTCGGTGGTCCAAAATGTTATTTTTTACAAAATCTTATAATTCGCTAATTGATATTAAATAAATAAATAAATAATACCACCCTCTCTTAATATTTATTATTTATTAATAATGCAAGCTTTTAAGCCTCTGAGCAGACGGTCGGAACTTTTCTTTAGAATGAAACTTTTGTTTGAAAATGATGCTTCAATTTAATTTTTTAATTCTTGTTTTCAGGATACTTTTTGCTATTCTTTATTTTTAATTTTCAAAATTTGAAGATACATTAAAAAGAACTTTTTTTTTTGAAGAGCATTCATTTTTTGATTTGTTTAAATATGAAATTTATAGTTTTATGTTTGACTAATAAATAAGAAATTAAGTAATTTTATCAGTTATATGACCATGAGAGATTGAAATTTAAATTTAAATTTTTTGCTAATATAAATGTTAATAACTCCTAAGAAATCCATTTCTATTTTATCATAACTGCTACTTATTTTAGACATTTTCTTTATATACCATTCCACATTTCTTTCTGTGTTTGCAGAATTCAGAGTCCCCAAATAAACCCACCAAATTAACAAAAGACCCAATTCTTTTTCAATTACTAATATAAATTTTTTGTTCATTTGGTTGCATGAATTTAAATTTATCACCATATTATCATGATGAGTGTAATTATTTTTCCAATTTTTTCAAATTTGATTATATTTATTTTGATTAATTACTTAATTAGGATTGGACTGAAATTGAAGTGTAGTAACTCTAATTACTACATTTTCTTTACTACCATATTATGAATGATACTAAAATACATACAACTAGAGTTAAGTAAAATATATAAAACCAACCTCATTTTCTGCTGAGCAATGAAATTAAACAATTCTCTCTATTTAATTGTGTAAGGGAAAAGATATATACATACATATATATATATATATATACATGTGGTAATGCTCTGTATAGCCTGTGAGTGAACCCACCATCTATTATTTTTATATACAAGAGAGAAACAGAGGAGGATCCTAAGTGGGGGTGGTGGTGTGGTGGTGGTGCAGTTTTGTTGATCTCTAGGCATTGTTTTTTTTTTTTTTTTTAAGTTAATTTAGTATCTTATAGTATATTATTAATTAATTATACTTTGTTTTGGTTTTTGTTTGTGCTTTTCTTGGTATTTCTAGGCAAGGTACTAAACACTATACTAGTAGTTTTTGAGTTTTGTGTTCTAAACAAGCAAGAGAAAGAGAGAGAAGCTAAAACCAATTATGCAAATCCGAGAAGAAAGTTTTGGAAATTGATGCAAATGTCGATTATGCATTGTTCAAGGCAAATCCTCCTCTCTTCTTCTTCTTCTTCTTCTTCTTCTTGTTTGTTAATTACATTCTTTATATTCTTAATTAATCTTCTTTTTCTATTAACTTCTTCTTTAGCTGCACCAAACCATGAAGCCTCTATTCTTTTTTCTTGGTTACATTCTTCTTCTTCTTCAACAAATACTAATTCTCCATCACCACCCTCTTCTTTCTCTAATTGGAACAATCTTGATTCTTCCCCATGTAAATGGAACTTCATTACATGTTCCTCTCAAGGTTTTGTTTCTGAAATAAACATTCAGTCTATTCCTCTTCAGCTTCCTTTGCCATCAAATCTTTCTTCTTTTTCCTTTCTTAATAAACTTGTCATTTCTGATGCTAATATCACTGGAGCTATCCCTTCTGATATTGGTTACTGTGTTTCACTTACTGTACTTGACCTCAGCTCCAATAGTCTAGTTGGAAGTATTCCAAGAAGCATTGGCAAGCTTAAACATCTTCAAGACTTAATTTTGAATTCTAATCAGTTAACTGGAAAAATCCCAGTTGAAATAACTGATTGCATCGGGCTCAAGAACCTGCTTCTTTTCGATAATCGGTTAAGTGGGTACATTCCAATTGAACTTGGCAAATTGGCAAGTCTTGAAGTTCTTAGAGCTGGTGGAAATAAAGACATTATTGGCAAAGTTCCTGACGAGCTTGGAAATTGCAGTAATTTGACAGTTCTTGGTTTAGCTGATACAAGAGTTTCAGGTTCTTTGCCTGTTTCATTGGGTAAGCTAAGTAAGCTGCAAACTCTGTCCATATACACTACAATGCTTTCTGGTGAGATTCCTCCTGATATAGGTAACTGTTCAGAACTTGTAAATTTGTTTCTTTATGAGAATAGTCTCTCCGGTTCGATTCCACGAGAGATTGGTAAGCTTAAAAAGCTTGAACAGTTGCTCTTATGGCAAAATAGTCTTGTTGGAGTCATTCCAGAAGAGATTGGAAATTGTAGTAGCTTGAGAATGATTGATTTTTCTTTGAATACTTTATCTGGGACTATACCTTCTTCAGTAGGAGGTCTTTTGGAGCTTGAAGAGTTTATGATTAGTGATAACAATGTGTCTGGTTCAATACCGTCTAGTTTTTCTAATGCTACAAATCTTTTGCAATTGCAACTTGACACAAATCAGATCTCAGGTCTAATCCCACCTGAACTTGGAAAGTTGTCAAAGCTTAATGTGTTCTTTGCATGGGCAAACCAACTTGAAGGAAGCATTCCTTTTAGTTTGGCTAAATGTAGTAACCTTCAAGCATTAGATTTGTCTCATAATTCACTTACTGGAATTATCCCTCCTGGCTTGTTTCAGCTTCAAAACCTCACTAAGCTGCTTTTAATATCTAATGACATTTCTGGTTCTATACCACCAGAGATTGGTAATTGCAGCTCTCTTGTTAGGCTAAGGCTTGGTAGTAACAGGATTGCTGGTGCCATTCCTAAAGAAATTGGTGGTCTGAAGAACTTGAATTTTCTTGATTTATCTAGCAATCGCCTTTTTGGTCTGGTTCCTGATGAAATAGAAAGCTGCTCAGAATTGCAAATGATAGACCTTAGCAACAACACTATACAGGGTCCCCTGCCAAACTCATTGTCTTCCCTTAATGGCCTTCAAGTCTTAGATGTTGCAGGCAATCGATTTGAGGGTCAAATTCCTGCGAGCTTGGGCCGCCTTGTCTCGCTTAGCAAGCTCATTCTGAGTGGGAATTTGTTCTCTGGATCAATACCTTCATCACTTGGTCTCTGCTCAAGTCTTCAGTTGCTTGACCTTGGAAGCAATCAACTCATTGGCAGCATTCCAAAGGAATTGGGTCATATCGAAGCTCTTGAAATTGCTCTTAATCTCAGTTATAATGAACTCACAGGGCCAATTCCACCTGAGATATCAGCGCTCACCAAGCTTTCTATATTGGACATTTCCCATAACAAGCTTGAAGGAAACTTAAGTCCTCTTGCAGACCTTGACAATCTTGTTTCTCTCAATGTATCTTTCAATAACTTCACCGGCTATCTTCCTGATAACAAGCTGTTTAGACAGCTATCATCGGCAGATTTGTCAGGCAACCAAGGGTTATGTTCTTCAATCAAGGATTCATGTTTCTTGAGTGATGCAGGTGGGACAGGACTGTCAAGAAATGGAAATGATATGAGGCAGTCGCGAAAGCTTAAGCTAGCACTTGCTTTGCTTATTACATTGACGGTGGTAATGGTGATTATGGGGACGATCGCAATAATTCGTGCAAGAAGAACCATTAGAGATGATGATGAGTCTGAACTGGGAGATTCATGGCCTTGGCAATTCACACCATTTCAAAAGTTGAATTTCTCGGTTGATCAAGTGCTGAGATGCTTGGTGGATTCCAACATAATTGGAAAAGGGTGTTCTGGTATTGTTTATCGTGCTGATATGGAAAATGGTGATATCATTGCTGTGAAGAAGCTTTGGCCTAATACAATGGCTGCAGCTAATGGATGCAATGATGAAAAAAGTTGCGTCCGCGATTCGTTCTCAGCAGAAGTGAAAACACTTGGTACTATTAGGCATAAGAACATTGTTAGATTCCTGGGTTGTTGTTGGAATAGAAGTACAAGATTGTTAATGTATGACTATATGCCTAATGGAAGCTTAGGTAGTCTACTACATGAAAGAACAGGAAATGCATTGGAATGGGACCTTAGGTATCAAATCCTGTTGGGAGCAGCACAAGGCCTAGCTTATTTGCATCATGATTGTGTTCCTCCGATTGTTCACAGAGATATCAAAGCCAATAACATCCTCATTGGACTTGAATTTGAGCCTTATATAGCAGATTTCGGCCTTGCTAAGCTTGTTGATGATGGTGATTTCGCTCGATCATCCAATACAGTTGCAGGCTCTTATGGATACATTGCTCCAGGTATATATATACACTTCCCATTTGTACCAAATTATTCAGTTTAGTAATTTCTTTTACAATTTTATACTAATCTAGGTTCTAAACACATATGAACTGATATTACTGTTCTATTCAGAATATGGTTACATGATGAAGATTACAGAGAAAAGCGATGTTTACAGCTACGGAGTGGTGGTATTGGAAGTTTTAACAGGGAAACAGCCAATTGATCCAACAATAACAGAAGGACTGCATGTAGCGGATTGGGTTAGACAAAAGAAAGGAGGCATAGAAGTGCTAGACCCTTGTCTACTGTCAAGACCAGGGCCTGAAATTGAAGAAATGATGCAAGCATTAGGCATAGCTTTGTTATGTGTAAATTCCTCTCCTGATGAAAGACCAACCATGAAAGATGTTGCTGCAATGCTTAAAGAGATCAAACACGAAAGAGAGGAGTACGCGAAAGTCGATATGTTACTAAAAGGATCATCACCAGCTACTAAAAATAACACAGACAGCAATGCTGCAGTCACTGCAACTTCTTCATCAAAGACACAACCAATTCAAAGTTTGTATCCAAAAAGCAATAATTCAAGCTTCTCTGCGTCCTCGTTACTTTACTCATCTTCTTCCTCTAATGCAAAAGTGGGTTTCAAGTGATTCAAAATAATAATAATGAAAAAAAATACAGATTGCACAGTTTGATGTAGAGAGGAACTAAGCTTGTTCTTTATTTATTTATTTATTTATAAATTTCTCTTATTGAGTTTGGTAAAACACCCTTTGTTCTACTTCAATGTAAAGAAATGGCTAATATATTTATTATAACTAAATGCAAGAAGTACAAGTAGACCCAATAATTTTCTTCAATTCTCATTTTTGGTTTGCTAATCTTTTCATTGCAATTAGAAAAGATCAAATTGTTCAAACCAAAGGCAGCAGCGAATGATAATTTGAGTTTGGAAATGAAGTGGGGCCAAGATGACAATACTCAGTTTTTGTGAATTGATTCCTAATCTGCAAGTAATGGTGCTTTTTCTTCTCCAAAGTATCTTAGACTGCAGTGCTACTTTAGAAAGGGAACAACTTTCTGCTGAAAAGGACTGTTTAATCAGAAACAAAAGCGAACCCATGTGTAGTGTATGTGTAGTGCAGAATCCTACTTTAAATATACATATACTTATGAAATGATGGATGCATGCCCTAATAATATTTTTGATTTTAAGTTTCTCATTCATGAACGTCTTAAACAATAAGACTATAGTTTTAGCATTTGGTATTCAAGAAAGTTTCTTAAGAATATGCAGCTCTGACAAAAAGGGATTAAAGTATAAAACTATGTACAATTACAGATGTAGGTTTCGAAAACAAAAATTTTGTGGAAAAACGGATTCAGTGTAAAATAAAAAGAAATGTGAGTTGGGAATTCATTCTCTCAAATACAATGGACTTCTTTAAAAAACATAATTAACTAAATTCGTTTACGCTTTTTACAGAGATAAGTTTTGTTATATGAAAATTTAAACTAAATCTACCTATGGAGAGACGTATTTAATTAATATAAATTTTGACACCAAATTTACTTGTGGGATAGGAAGATTTGGTTTGGTGTATGGAAAAAAAAAAAAAAGTGAATGAAATAGAAATATTACATGTGAATCCAATTCTCTCAAACAAATATTTAGAATAAGAATTTATTATAATAAATGAGTCTCCACTTGATGTATTATTTGTGATTTACTTATATAATCTGTATAATAAATTTATTCATAAATATATGAAGTTAAAAATAACCATGAGTTCTAAATTAATGTTCAAATTATAAATCTGTAAGTAAATAGAAGAATCATATCTAGACAACAATAAATAAATAAATAAAAATTTATTGTTTATAATTTTATTTGTTACATTAGCATTAATATGTAAATTAGTAATTTAAAAGTATCAACATTATCATTTGATGTGAAAATTTTTCTATTATTTTTAATAAATTGGTTATCAACTTAATGTAAACTGAAGTTAATAAATTACAAATTAACTCCGTTTCTAGTATCTTAATTAGTGCATAAAGTATAAGAAAGAAAAAGAAAATGAAGAAAGTAAATCTTAAGTGGAGCAATGAGGAAGAAAAGGAGATGCACTACGATTACAAATTTATATAGAATAACAATTGGGTATATTTTCACATTTTCCGTAGCATAACAAATTAATTCCACCAATTTCTAGAAAACTAAATGATTAACATATTAATATGCATTTTCTTTTTTTTTCTTCTTTTTAAATATATGAAAAAAAAGGCATTTTGAGAGATTAAGTGGCGATAGTTACATATATCTGCCATTTTCATAAATCCAAACTATGTTTTGCTTCCTGACCTGTTGCATTCGTGTGTATGTTTTTCCATTTGATTTTTTATTATTATTATTATTTTATTCATGGATTTGGCCCATTCAACAATCATAAAATTAAGTAAATAAATAAATGTCATAATAATAGTAAATACAACTTCTTTGTCACATTCACTTTTATACCCTTATTTTTACATAAATTAATTTTTACATATAAAATAATTTTTATATATCATTAATATGTAAATCTTTTGTGAAAATTTATCTGTATATCTATTATTTCTTTATATACTGATCAACTGATTTGATATTTATTCTTATATCTTTATTTTTATACACCAATCAGTATGTAAATTGATTATTTATAGAAATTATTTTTATACTTCTGATTTTTTTACATACTAATCAGTGTGTAAATTGATTTTTTGTGATAATTACTTTTATACCTCTAAAATATTTTTACATACCGATAAATATATAAATTCATTTTTTACATACCATCAATATGTATTTTAATATACAAATTTATTGTTTATTTATATACTAATGATTTGTTTTACATACTTTTTTTTTTATTCGTATACATATTAATGAGTATATTGATTTTACATATCTAACATATATAAATGAGTATATAAATTAGATTTTACTTATTCATAAGTGTATAAACTTTATTTTTACATTCAAACACCTAAACAACAAAATTTATTATATTTTAATCCATAAAGGTCTAAACTAAAAGATATAAAGAAACTTAAGGGGCTAATATGCACTTTTGCATAAATATTAATATTCTTCCTTCTTTTCTTATTGTCATTCCGCTTTTCCCACTGCCGCCACTGCAAATTGTAGTTTCACGATTCATTTGTTGCGCTCGCTGTAATATGACTGAAATCGGCTACTATCGAGTGGGAAGCACGATTTTTGACTGGAAACTAACTGAATATAGTCTGTATTAAGATGAAATCTCAATTTAAAAGTTTGGTTTTATTGTTTTTGGACCGTGGCAATTTGAAGTTGCAATCGTGTATTTAACTTGCTTCCAATGAGCCAAATGCGATTCTAATGATACCAGATGACTCAACGACATAAAATATTTTGATTGGTATACTCTGATCGGCGATTGGACACTTTCGGCAATTGAGGCGGCAACAGAGCTACAACACCGGCCCTTATTTTATTTGTATCGTTAATTTTAACTTTTATTAATTAATAATTATTTTATTTTAATTAGTTAAATTGTTATTTTAATAATAGAAAGAATTTTTGGACATTAAACATAGTATAGCTGTTAGTTAATTATTTTTTTTGGGAGCTTTAAAGAAATAGCATAAATTTTATAGTGAAATTAAGAAAATAGCACATGTTTCTAAAAATTAAAAAATAGCATATTTTTTATAAAAAATCCAAAACTGTCCCTGATATATATACAAGTATATATAGACTATATATACTCGAGTATGTATTATAATTTGTAAAATCCATTGCTATGATTTATGGAGTATATATAATAGTATATGTGGTTTCATATATGCTGGGTAATATGTTATTTATTCATATATACTGTCATATA